>OZ037784.1:31462319-31582319 GCA_964035525.1 Porites cylindrica | reverse complement strand
GTCGGGAAAGCCCCGAAAAGGACATGGATTTCACTGTTTCCTGACCTACCCGAAGTTCCCAATTCCCCCGATTTGTCCTCAACCACCTCAACGATATCGACCATTTGACTTTGAGCGGGGGTATAGTGATTTCACAAAAAAATATCCTGCAGACGATTTCGAGCGAAAAAAAAATCTTGTAAGGAATACTTGCCATACAATGGCTTTGCCTGATGGCTTTGTGTGTCAGGGGAAAAACCGGGGAAAAATTATTACCAAATCCCCCACCCCCAACCCTCCCCCCCCCCCCCCCCCGTAAAAGTCAAATGGTCGGCCTCTTAAAATAGGAGATACGATCTACGATTTCGAGTTTTCCGTCGGCAAAACTTTACACGAGAAACAAGGACACCCGATCGTCAGGGAGTAAAAATAACTTTCACTATTCTAAAAGGGCGTATTGAAAGTATATTTTTAGTGAATCTTGCTGTTCTATTTTTAGTCTTATTTGTTCAGTTCATTCATGATTTATAATGAGACTGACCAGTACGCCAAGAAAGTGTCCTTCAATTTGCGGGAATTAAAGTTTGTGAAAGGGTGATTTGTATATTTTGCTGAAACTACTTTTTGCGATTAGACTAGCCTACCCTCAGACGTCCTTTGGGGTTCGTTTGTTGAGACTGATGAATGCGTGACAAACGAACCCCAAAGGACGTCTGCGGGGAGGCTAATTTTAGACATTTTTCTTTCAGAGAGGTGTATAAGTAAACATAACATCAACTCATTCTCTCTTGGCTCATATCATGGGTGCCAGCAGGCAGATAGACTACGAGCAGTCTCTCTTTTTTCTTGGTCCGTCAAGCAAAACGCCCGAGACACGTAAATGACCACGCGCGTGACTGAAGGCGCGAGTACCGCGCTCGCACGCGCGTGCACTCCCCTTACTGTAAATCTGAAGAAAAAGAGATACTGCTCACAGTCTAGCAGGCAGAGATTTTTCATGAGCGGTTTCCGGTTGCGGTCAGCGCTCGTGGCATCGGCTAACCTGAGATCAGGCCCAATTTTAGCAGCTTCCATGCACGCATTCTCTCTAACGTGCTGATCTCAGATTAGGCATCAGCCTGCGCACGCGAGAAAAAGTCCTCTGGTACCCAGGGAACTGGTGTGGGTCTGGCAGTCTTGCCGGCTGGTAATCGAGCCTATGTTTGAGCAATTTTGTACGCCTGCACAACAACAACAACAAAATTTTGTTAATTTTAGTATGATAATAAGTGACCTCAATTAGAGGTATATATCAGACTGCAAACATTTTATTTACACTTAAATAACGTTGTTTATGTCACATGGTAGAAGACCCCCAAATTAGTGGGCAGACTAGCTCACGTTGTTTTTTCCATTTTTTTGTCAGTTACTGACCCTGATCATATCTGAGACATCTGAGGGCCCCGTTTTACGGAATTTAAATCTCCACTTCATAAGAAAGTTGGGCAAGTTCAAACGGCTAAGTCTGTCTGTTGCCTTATGAGAGTGTCCGGCAAAAGAGCTTCGGACAAATAAACTTGCTGTTATTAAATAATTCCAAAAGTTCCAAAAGTTAAAAGTGATGCAGAAACAAATGTAAATGCAAATCACCTTTTAGTTGGTAGGACAGACTCCTTATGTTTTTGTTGTATCGTGTTTTATTTTGCAATTTTGCAAATAGTAGTCAATTTTGTAATTTTTTTTTAGGCTTAATTAGTTGCAAATGCTGTGACATAGTATTTTTCCTTTATCTCTTGTACCTTGTTTTTATTTTTCCTCCACGAAAATGTAAGTATTGTCATTAGAAGTGTTGTAACCAAATAAATGTTATTAAAAAATTAAAAAAAAAAAAAGATCTTCGACAGTACTTACGATTTTACAAGGCTTACAACAGGTCGTGAGGGCTATTAAAGATGGGGGAGCGTTAATGTTAACGACTGGATAAGACATTTGAGTCAAAAGTATTGAGGGGTAAAACAGAATACGACATTTCTGCTTTTTTTAATTAATGGCGTCGCCAGAACCGTAAGAAGTCCGGCAGCTCATTGCCTTGTTTTTCAGACAGATTTTAGTATCACGACTTAAAGTGTTCAGAAGTGAAACGGCAATTCTTTTCATGTCAATGCAAATATCCGCTTAGGGAGTTGTGAACGAATTAAGAATTAAAGAAAACGCCGTCGTGCTGTAGGGAGTTTCCCTTTTTAGAATGGAACTACCCTTTTGGGAGATCGAATATAGCTTGAACCACCCCTAGTTCTCGTCTCCCTCTGGGTTAATTAATTCCAATTTTTAAACGAAAGTCCAAGCCCCGTCAAATTGAAGTTCCCCGCCGAGTGGAGAAGCCACTGACCGCGCTAACTATATCTACAGAACTTCAAGAACTTTCTTCAATTTGGCACTTATTTTACAGCCTTCAAGTTTCCAACTCAAAGCACAAAAGTCAGTTTCTTCTAAAACCGTTCGTTTCTCGCTTTCATCTTGCACTGCCAAACTATAGCAGTAGTACAAGTATCGTTCAGAGAATGCAGCCACTGCAATGAACGAATCCAAATCGAATGTGCGCACAGACTGGTCGATATCTAACAGATCAAGAATAGAATTTACTTGCTCTGTGTTGATGGACTGTGCATATAAATCACGAAGAGCACCCAAAAGCTCTCTTCTTGTGATATTCCCATCCCTATCCCGGTCATTTTTAGTAAAGTAATGACGAAATAGAGTTCTACGGCGATTGTTAACGCGACAGAACCTAGCCACGTACTGTAATGGAGAAAGCTGCTCAAGAACACGCATGTCCATTGGCAGTTCAAATCTGCAACTCTGTCGAGAGAGCGAGTGAGGGCCTTGTAACCATGCTTTTCCGCTGTCCGATTTAACTCGCTTGTTCTCCTCCTCTTCAAGGTTACCCATGATCTTAAGCGCTTCAACAGATGCTGCACGGGGCCCAGTCCCGCTCTGCGAGGCGGAAGATGAACTGCGCGAAAACTTACTGTTTTGATCACGCATAACGAGATACTAAATGCGACGCTTGCTATAAAATCGAAGATCGGTGGTTTAGTTTTCGTCACTTAGGTCTTGCTTACATCATACCATTGTCATATTAAAAAATCAAAAAGCCACTTTCATCGATGTAAACCTGAGTCAGGACGCCGAATCCCTTTTTGGTTGGAAAAGGGAATTATTCCGTGGCGGTGCGACCATCAAATACAACTGCAACAAAGAGCTAGCGCAGCTTAGAAACCGTGTAAATACAATCACATCAATACAAAACGAAGCTTTGACTGTCGCTTTCCGTTAAATACGTTCTTCTTTCTGCCAGCAAATCCCGAATATCTCTTCTTTTCCTCAGCAAGAAAAACCTGAAACAGATAGAAATTTTGTGAGCATGCAATTCGGCTTCACATACAACAAGTTTTGTTCTAGGAGAAAAGAAAGCTATCTTTTCAAAATTAATCGCTCTCGATAAACGCATCACCTCTAATTTCTACTTACCTTCGACATTACAAAATGACTCAATAATGCAGTCGATTGTTCTCATTTCTCTCCATCGCAGAGAACGGGAAAAGCAGATGTTTGTTTTGAGAAAATATTTCTTGTTATTTTCTACAGAAGGCACTTAGTAACAACAAGTTGATCTTCAAGCTTCTTTTTAATGAGTTCCTCTTCAAAATGACATGTGCTTTTTAATTCCACCAGTGTACACAAGGAACAATGTATTTGCATTTGTAGATATTAAAACGTCCATACCGCGTTCATTTTTCTGTAACTAATGATTCGCTTTACACAGAGTTACTTTTATATGTGAAATTTTTATTATGTGCTATGGCAGTGGTTTTTTGCCGCCAATTACCAAAAAAAGTAAGCTCTCCGAGATCATGAAGTTCATAAAGATGTTTCCAAAAATATTATAAAAGTTGAAGCCAAGTTAGAAACAAGGTAATGTTTGTTTAATTGAAAAAGAAAAGTTCTGTTAATCTGAATTGCAAATTAGTGACGGTTGTACGAGTGTTGTGAAGTTTTTAATTCATGCTTATATCAAACCAGCTTAGGGGCGGACCATTTGACTTTTGGGGGGGAGTATGAGTGATTTCAGAAAAAAATATCCTGCAGATTGATTTCGAGGTAAAAAAAAAATCTTGCAAGGAAATACCCGACATTCAATGGCTCTGTATGTCAGGGAAAAGAAAATTCTGTCACCAGAGGTTTGAGGGGAAAAAAAACGCAAACCAAATCACGCATACCCCCCATCAAAGTCAAATGGTCGGCCCCTTATGCCTGTAAAAGCTTGCCCTCACTCTATAAACGATAACTTTTAATAATCAAGGATTTGACTTTGAATAATGACTTTTTATCTGCAAAATTTGATGTGGATTAACTAGAATTAATGTGTCCGGTCAATAGGATCGATTACGATGAAAAGAAAAATGAAAACTAGAATGAATGACGATTTCAATGGCCCATAAAGACAAACTCGACTTCCGAACTTGACGTGTAAGGCCCAGGTCAAGACGCCGAACTTTTCATAAGTACATGAAAAGTTCGGCGTCTGAATGTCAATTTCAACGAAGGGCTTTGATTCAAACGCCGAACTTTTCGTGTCGCGATGAATAAATTATCATCACGTATTTCGCAAGCAGTTTACCGAAATGAGCATTTTTCTCCTTTTAAATTTTGTTCGCCTGGAATAAAGATCGGCGTCTAAATCAATTCAGCCGATCTAAATAATTTGGGTCGGCCTTGATTCGAATTAGGTTCGGCTAATGAAAAGTTCGGCGTCTGAACTGGGCCTAAGAGCGAAACCCATATATCATCCGTGTTAATAGATAGAGTGTTCAGCATAAGACGCCGGCCACCGATCGATCAAATACTGCTTATAGCCCAAATCATATTCAGTTAAAACAGGCTTTCTATGGAAACGCGTCAAAAAGATGAATAACGACTACTAAGAATATAAGAACAGAATTTTCACTCTCTCGTCTAAGAAATTAATGGATTTTTTACAAGGGGGAGATATAGCCAATATACACATTTCACCGATTCCGTTTAACTAATGAAGTCGAATTCGAAATTATCTATAGCTAGAGAATCGATATTGGTCAGCCCAGTGTGGCCAATTTTAAGATTTTTTTCTTTTGAGAAGAATTTGCAATTGAAGGGCCCTTAAAGAAGAAGAATTTGCATTAAAAGGGCCCTTAAACCTGTTCCCGTAGCATTTGAAATGCATGCCTCGTTTTCCCTCCAATCCGAAGGTGTGACTTTCAAATTCATCTTGAACTGGTTCGATAAGGGTAGTGTTCCTCTACCGAAGGGCGCACCCGAATTCCCCCCTTCCCCTTCCCGTTCGAATGACTGCACCAATGGCTAATACACTTCTTCAACTGTGCGGTTCCCGTAAAAAAGACCGCGAGACCCGAAAAGGGGGGGGGGGGGGGGCGACGGGGAGGCGATGATCACGTGAGCTCTGCCACCAAGTCCTCGCTCCTACAGGTGAGCAAGCAAGGGGAGTGTCGAAAGGGGTTCCGACTTCTCTACCCACCAGACTGGAGGATTTTTAAAGTGCTTAACTGCTTTGTGACTAAGGTGATAAAAATTCTTGAGTCGCACGCAAAGACGACTTTCTTTTCGTACTTTACAAAGGGAAATAACGTTGCACATAATGTGCACTGTAACAGTGATCAGGGTCTCTTTTTCAAATTGACGAAATCTGACGAAATTATTTCTTCCTCACTAAACAACCCCAGACACATGTTTTAAAGTTTTTTTCTTTATGAGTAGAATGTCAACTCCTGCCATGCTAAAGCGTGCTGGTCGGACTACCTTACCAAAAAAGTTTCCGGTACCAACCCTGGCAAGTCTAGCATGTACGTGAATCCTGTGAGCTCGCTATCTACTCAGGGGGGAGGGGATGGCAAGAAAGGTAGCTCTAATTCCCTCCCTCACTCTCCAGTTCCTGAGTCGAGAGCTTGCTCAGGCTCCTCTGATATTTCATTTACTGTGAACAGAATAAGAGACGTATGCTTTCAAGCCCCTGTCGTACACTGGAGCTTTTTCAAAACAAAAAGTAAATGAAAAGACGCATTCGTGGTTCCACACATCAATAGTTTATGTACATTTGTATATATGCTTAAAAGGTTAGTTTTTACAGCTATGTTATAAATAATCATCTTCCTTCCCTACTGAAAATAGTAATTTATATCATAAATGTATAATAACGGTACACTATTTTTTAAATAAAACAGACTTTGTTCTACTCTCTCCATTTAGTGATCTACAGGAAAATTTCACACAAAATTAGATTTCTAACTCAACCGAAGTTTTAAGCCACATGAATGACTAGCGGTAAGATCATTCGTATATAAGGCTATGATCTGTACTTAATAGGGCGACAGTTTCCTTTCTTATTTTCCTGTTATTTTCCACTAAAAACTCGAAACTATGATCAGTCTAAACAAGCGTTTTTTAGGACGCCGGTTTCGACGCCGGTTCTACAGATAACCGTGATATAACCGAACCAACTCGCAAAACTGAGCTGCCATCCTTAACCTGATACGGAGATTCAACAAGTCCTTCGAAATAAGTAAGAAAAACTACAACCATAATTGGAGTTCATTCATCTTCAATGAAAGTAAAAAATTACAACCCTTTCACGATCCTTCACTCCGAGGGTTCGCTACCTTTTCGAAGTTATGGATTTTAAGAACGCGGACAAACTCTTACGGTTTGACCATTCAAATAAAAGCTACTGAGCAGAAATTTCCTGTGGTGAAGTTTATATTGTAATAAAAGGTGGTTCTAACTTTGATTCTGTGGATGAAACCCCTAGATGTGACCATTCAGATGATAGGCACTTAGTAATTTCCAGTGGTACTGTTTGTTATGCCGTAGAACTTAGTTCTAACTTTTGAGTCTATTGATGTAAATCCTATGATGTGACCAAATGAAACCTCTTTACCCGTATTTTTGCACTGTATCATTTGTTTCTCAGTATTTTACAACAAGGAATTATTACTTTAACCACCTCCGGGAATGGAAAAGATACCCTAACACTAAAGCAGTGCTCAAAAGTCCGGACGTGATCAGTGATATTCTAATTGGCTGGCAGCTATGAAACTTGCGCGTTTACAGTATAGAGAAGCGACTCGTTCGGCAGCAGCGTTGTGGTCGCTAAAAATGCGAGAGAACAAAAATAAGTCGCTTCGCGCACGCACTGTCACCAAGCTTAGGGAGCTTAGACAACGACGACGGCGGCCGGCAACGAGAACGGCAAAAAGGCAGACGGGTTGGATAAAGAAAAAAACTTTGCACGTGCATCACGCTGTTTTGGACCTTTATTCGCCGTCGCTGCACAACCACAACGTAAAACTGCCTAATTTTTCGTTTTGTGGAGGGCGTGAAACACAAGACAAAGATTTTCTATCTTTTTTAAACTTAGATACAGTCCTTTGGAAATCAACTATAGAAAAATTCACCAATGTAATTGACAAATTGAACGACATGGAATAAGAGCTATGAATTTTGAGGCAGCGTGAATTCACCGTCGTCGTCGTAGTTTAAAGGGAACCTCCACTTCAACAAAAAGATAACTTTCAATCACAGGAAATAACTGTTACAGTCAAGTCAATCTAAAATATTTTTAAAGAAAGCGTTTGTATCCGAAAGAAATAACTTTTAGATTCTTTTATTTTTGTTTTCAAATTTTGCGGGCGTCGCCATCTTGAATAATTGTGACGTGTAATGGTTGCCCTATTGTTATTAAACAAAAGCTCTTTGTGTCAGAACAATAGAGCAACCGTAACACGTCACAATTATTCAAGATGGCGGCGCCCGCGAAATTTGAAAGTGAAAATAAGCGATTTTAAAATTCACTTTTCCTGATATAAACACTTTTTTTAAGACAAATTTCGAACAAATTTGTTTATCAACATAATTTTATTCGATTTAAACTTATTCTGTAGTAAGAATGGAGGTTCCCTTTAAGCTCTCTAATAACGAAGGCTAACATCTCTGCTAATTCCGCTAGGGACAAAGACTCGCTTGAACTCACTGTTAAGAGTCAGGCTGTAAGCAGCCTGCCATTTTCTGTTTCCCGATAATGTCAGCTTATTATAACTTTTTTTTAGGATTTATGCACAAAACCAACTTACTGAAATGGCAAATTAGCACTGAGCGCGAAACTTTTCAATGAAAGAAAAAAAAACAGCGACGACATAGATCACTGAAAAACTATCTATAGTCACTTTTAGTCACCATTCGTCTGAAGCCGAAGCCCGACGGATGTCTTCGTTTTCTTGACCCTGGCGGTGGTATAAGCATGAACTTGGTGCTTTTCCGAGTGCTTGTTCCATTCCTGTTCGCCATGATCTTCCTTAATGTGCCTTCATATTTGAGCGCAATGAAATAGTTCCTGTTTTCAAATGCGAAAAAGTCTCCTGGTAGCTGGACGTTGAACGTGGATCCTTTCTCGTCGGGTTGGGTCTAAAGAAAAGAAAACAGTTATTCTAAGTAAAATAATGAGCTTTAGATTCGAGGACGAGAAAGCCTCATTTTACTTTTGAGTCACCAGAAAAGTTGACACTGTTATCTTTATAAAAGGACGTTAAGCCCTCTCCTGATAAAACTTCTACCATTTGATAACTTGTTTCTGATCAGCACTGCGACATTCTCGCTAAAACTCGTAGTAGCATGGATAACGACGACGAATGACGACGGCTATCACGTTTTCCCGCCAAAGTGACGCTGGTTCACGCGCGAGCAATGCTCAGTAGCTGTCAGTGTTAAGAAAATCTCGTTCTCGAAGTTGTTCTCATCTTAGAATCTAAGGGTCGATAGTTCAAACGAAGTCTAACCTAAGCCGCGGTTTAACAAATCTTTGGACCTCAAGATCTCTTCCTTAGTGGGTTATTTTAAGAAGTTAAATACTTTTCTTGTCTACTCTGCATGCTTTTATAAAACTGTTCACAATAAATGGTGTTTAGACAGAACCGTTGGGCACATTGAAAGTGGCTTAGAACGCGGTTTTGTTAAACACTGGCTAAACTACATTTAAATACCTAGCCCTAAAGGTCTCTAACTATGAAAGTAGTCGCTCTAAACACACTAAGGTATGCGAAATCTACCCCAGGTTACGTTAATTTCACACGGGACTGGATGAATTATCGACCAGCTAAAAAATTTTATGGCATTATAAAGTCGAGAAAATGTTCTATTTTTGTGATTGATTCCTATTTAAAAGTTAGTGCATTTACAGCAGTTAAAAGGGTTGTAAAGTTCTAAACAAGGCATGCAAAAGGGATACCATTTGTAAATAGAAGGTATAAGAAAGGGGTCCTTTTTTTCGTGAAAAATGGTCGGGGCACCCAACGAGAATATAGTTCAAAACCACTTAAACATAGCATTGTTAAACGTGTTTTGGTATTTAAACGGTGGATACAGGCATATTTTTATCCCCTATAAATTTTTCTTCTGTTCGGATTTCCTAGCTGAAAGTCTAGTGATCCGAAAATCATAGGGATCAAAACTTACCTGTTCGAAAATTTCAGCCAGAAAAATGGCTCCCGAAAATTCTAGGTGATCTTTTTAGGGTAAAAATCTGTTGAAAGTGAGCAATTTTACCATTTTTTAGATGTTCGAAAATCCTAGGAGAGGCAGGCAAGCAAGAAATTTTACAACAAATGTTCCGAAAATTCTAGATCTCAAATCGTCTTCCGAACAGATATTTTCCCGAAAATTGTCGTTGGGTGCCCCTGAATGGTATTTAAAAGGGGTAAGGGGTTGGACCTCGGGGTAGAGCCTCCCCGTATAAACATTTGTTGAGTACCCCACCGGGAACCTCAGGCAGCAACTTGAGTTCCATTTAATAGAACTCAGAGCCCAGTTGTTCGAAGGTCGATTAGCGCTATCCCGGGGTTAAATTTTAATCTGGCTTTCGTTTTATTTTGTTCGAAAGTATTTTCTCGGATAATGTACTGTATTCCTTTTAGAGCATCCAATCATCAAATTGTAGACAAAATGAATTAAACTTAATTTGCTTCTCAAGCTTTCATTTCTGAAATCAAATTTCGCACTAACCCTGGGTTAACTTAACCCTGCTTTGAACAACCCGGCCCAGATTAGAGTGCCAAACAGAATACAAAAAATGCAAAACATATTTGGATCGGCTCAGATCCTTAATTAAGTAATGGGTTAAGGAAACAATAATCTTATTTAACAAGAAAACGACCCACGGAAAAAAGGGATTTCCAGAAGTTTCCTCTCACTTACAAATTTACTGACTTAATCTAAATGGCATGCTTATTAGTCAGGGGCGTTCCCGACTCTGGTCAGTTTCGTAAAATATAGACAAATGCACTTCAAAATTATTGATTACCTCTAGAACTCAATTCAAGACTTAAGGTTTACGGATTAGCGGTTGGACTTGAAGTTCATATCGATTTAAGATTCAGGGCTCGATAGCTGAAAGACCGACATGCGCGCGCTAATACAGGATTAAAAGTTTTAGTGCTTAATATAAATCCATTTACCTTACTATTCATTATTTAGAGTAGAATTTTGTTTTTTCTCAAGTGGATCTCGGAGTTAAAGTCTAACAACATTTTGTAAACGCACGGTAAAACGGACGAAAAAAACATGCAACTTGTCTTGCAACATTCCTGCAAAACGAATTGAATAGCAATGTTGCGCGTTTTACCACCCACATCAAACCTGTCTTGCAACACACTGATCAAGTTGTTAACAGGTTTGAACGTGAGTGGTCAAACGAGCAACATCGCTATGCAATTCATTTTGCAGCAATATTGCAAGACAAGTTGCATGTTTTTGTTGCCTGTTTCACCGAATTAAGATCCACTTACATGTTTCTCGACGAGAAAACTTTGGTTAAAATTTCTCTTAACGCTGGTTTAAACCAAAACAATCTTTCGAGGAACCGGGGTCAGGAAGATTATTTTGATTCTTGTTAGATAAGAGAGATATCCCTAAATGGGCAGCTTGTTTGCAGATTAGTGTCGCAATAGGTAACAAAGCAAACTGCTCTGACCAGTCCCAAAAGACGTAGTTAACTGATACTCCAATTGACCCATCAAAACTCGAGGGAAATATGCAGCTGATGTCAAGCGAAGGAGAACACGTGCTTGATTTTAGTTTTATTTTTGATTGGTCAAAAGGGTGAGGTGACATTTTGTAGCCAATCACAGAGCTTTGCCTTGGAAAACCAAAACAATGGCAAAAATACTTGACTATTCAACCTGCGGAGGGAACACTGAATTAAGAAAAAAATCTGTGGGCTAGATGCATACCTGACTAGTGAGAGTACCGTTTGGCTGCATGACGAGATACCGCTGACTCTCGACACCTTTGATGCGCGCCGCACAAGCTCCCGTGGTAACAGTTTCGATATTCAACTTGGCTAAAGTAAAAAAACACACACAAACGAAACAACAAGTCAGCAGAGAAATAAAACCTACTTAAAGCAAAGTTATTCCTGCGCAGAGGCTGATCTAGGGTAATGGCAGAGATTCCCCTTTTTTAACGGAAAGCGAGTCCCGTAAGGCGAGGGTGCCGCGATACTTTGTTTCTGGCAGACAGTGCTCAAGAGAATGCTCCTACCGCCCAGCCCCATCTTTAAGGTCTCGATCCGCCACTGGTGCCATGTACCGCTATCCTCGGGGATGGATCGGGTTGCATGTACTCAAAATTCAAGGCAAAGGGCAGAGGGTGTATAATATGTCCCTTTAAACCTCAACTGCGATTAGGCTTTTTCAGAGATCGAAGGACCCCATTTCGCAGGTTACTGAGGCAGACCGTCTATTTTCCATTTTCACTTTTTCCTATCCTTTAGTAGACTTAACCTTCGAGAAATATCCTTACTACATCCTAGGTAGACCAGTGTTCTGAACGACTTCAAAGTCGACACCCATGCCTCTTAACCTGCCACCCCGCCACTTTTAGCACTACAGCCTAGTGCCTACGGCCAATCAAAGCGCGCTATACAAAACCAAGCTTTCATTGAAGTGGTCACTATAAAGTAAAACTAGTGCTGTTGGATAACGAGGTATAAATAGGAGAATTGTTTAACCTTTAAACCCTAAGATCAAAATTTGAATTCTCATTTGTTGCTCCTATTCATTTCCTACAGAAGTAGTGAGGAGAAGTTGATGAAATATCAAGCAAATTCATCTTGTGTGATCGTGACCGTAATTCTCATGACCACCCTGTTTTACGAAGCAATAATATCACAAAGAGAAATTTGATGCTGATCACTCTTAGGTATTAAAGGGTTAAGTCCTCCCATCATCGATTGTCCTAAGAAACCCCGTAAATGACGCAAATCACTGCCACATTTTAAGACGCAATAATTTAAAAAACGCAGTCTTCTACTCTTCACTTTCTTAAAAATAAGAAAGCAAATTATATTAGACAGCAGGATACAGGAAAACAGTCAACGTTATCTCTCAATTGATTTTTATCGGGTAAGATAAAATAAATTACTGGTACAATCCGACAAGTGTTTACTACTCGATAAAGGTCTTACAATCTACAAAAAAAGTGCACTATTCGCGATTTTAAGCCATCGGTAGTACATTGTAATCCCTTGCATCGACCTTTCATTCCAAAACAGACGTATCATTTGATTAGTCGCGGATCTTGGAGAGTTACGTTTTTCCACGCATGTACCTCGTGAGTAGCTACTCAAACTTGAACTTGCAATAAGATCCAATCTGAGTAACGGATATTAACTTAGACATAAAACCACCCTCGAGTTATCTTCACCATTTCCTTATCTGCGTTTAGATAAAACCCTCATTTTGAAGTACTGATTAACATTCAGGATATTCAGGTCACGACATTTTATGAGTTGACGCATGTAACAGGAAGGATCCCGGGGGTTACTCCCTCATATTTGTTTTATAGGTACGGGCCGCCTCGAAGGGGATGGGTTTTACACCGTTTTGGTCTGAAAGCGGGAAAAGACTTGACCTTATTGGTCTAAATTAAGGAATATAGAAGTGTATGAACGTATTTATCTTTTCAATTCCAAATGAATAAGAAACGAAAATAGTGTATAGTAAATTTGAAGCCTCATGTCGTGCACATGCTTTGCGACGAGTTTTTCTGTATCGTTTTATGCATGAATCGAACTGAGGCAAGTTACATACGACTGTGGTCGACAGTTCATTGTTTTCTGATTAAAATCTGACCAAGTCTAAATTACCAAGAAGTAATGCAGTGAACCGAGACGAACTTTTTATTTGGGGAAAACAGTTTTAACATTCCCTGACTAGATGATAAATTATCAAGATGTTAACCACACAAGTAAGCGATCGCTTTAAGTCTTTTTTTGTAATCATTTACCTTGGACAGACCTGGTGTTAAGGCTAAAAGGTATTACGGATAAGCCTACATGCATGAGGGTAAGTGTTTCTCAATATTGTGGCAATACGAAATACCCAAATCCAATTAGGAAATCACGTAAGCACGTGCCAATCGATATTTTATAGCCTTGAATACTTTTCTATTACTACAAGCGTGTTGTTGTAAACAGGACCTTTGATCTCACTCGTCATTTTTGGCTGTCGTATTTTGTATCTCGTTAAGGAGAAAATGCAAACTGGTAGATTTTTTGTTTGAAGTAAGAAAACAGCGTCTCAACATACTATTTTTAATTGATATCCTTGGAAGTGATACTTGAATATTGGGCTCAGAATCGCTTTAATCCAATTTTAATATTTACCCTAGCGGTTGTTCTTTCGGATCATTCTTCAAAAGTTGCGGTTTAAGGACCGACATTTCAGTGGTACCTCCCGGGTAACAAAGATAGCGCTACTTTAAAACTAAACAAAGTAGAATCTACATGTGATAAGATTCGTATTCACAGTCTAACATAGGGTTCTCAACAGGAAAAACAATTGACTTTTAACTGACCTTTGTGGGAAAACTACTTTCAATGCGTGCCTCCCCAGATAGCAATTGGTATTGTAATCTAATAGTTGTCTTTAAGTTAAAAGGATAAAATGTAAAGCTGAGTAAATACTTTGTTAAATCTCATTTCTTGACGGAAGTGAGCTCTAAGACGTAAATTCCTCCTCGGTGCAATATGCGTCATTAGCTGGCGGAATTGTTTGCTTGTAACCAACATTGACAAAGCTCAACAACAAAGAAACCGAGACTTACGGAACATTGCAGATGATGCGGAAAGCTGACAAATATCTGTTTGTTTTCACAGCTTAAAGCTTGTTGATGATCTATTAAAGACGTGGACTGACTTTTCAACTGCTTTTTTCTACACAGTGAAAGCTGTAATGGTATATTCTATTCATCACCTTTGGTTCTCGGGACGGAAAACAAACCAGGTCTTCCGCGTGAAAAAAGAACAACACTCGTAAATTAGCTTCGTAAGGGAGCTCTTGTTTCCATTTGACAATTTCTTGCTGAGTGGGAAGAGACAACCCGCTGGGAGTCCCGCTGTGAGTCCCGCTGGGAGACCCGCTGAGATTCTTGCGTATGAACTTCATTGCTGGGTTTGCTTTCATTTCTAACTTGATGCCGTTTAGTGTTGCTCAACGATAAACATATAAACACGATAAAAGCATACTGAAGCATGTAAAAAAGAAAGGAAAAAATAAACAGAAACACAAAGTATTTCCTAATAACCGTGCTTATGAGATTAACACAATCCACGTACAGAAACTTAAGCACAAAAAACCATGCGTTTCGTTTCGCGAAAAAAAAAAAAATTTTAAAAACACTCGCTTTCTTGAATTCTGTTTTGCGCTTCAAAGTCAGTAATTATTCACTTGAATCAAAAAGTTGATGGACCGAAGAAAAATCAATGTGCAAAGCATCACATATTACTTGAGGAAAGTGTAGATTACATCGGAAAGGAAGGGCTCTTACCGTATTTATTAAACTGTAAAGTTCCATTGATCTTGCCATCAGGAAGAATCTGCAGATACATTTGGGCGCGCATAGACCACAGCGAGATGGGTAGTCGCGGACTGGGAGGCAGTATCGGTCGTACACGGTTTTTGCAGAAGGAAGCCTTCACAGACCCTGCGCTTCTGGATGGGGCAGAGTTATCAGTTGAATCCACATTGCCACTGACCTTGTGTCGATTTGCCAGGGGCAGTGATAATTTTGACAAAATGAAAACGATCGCAGCGAGAAGACGCCACGCGTTGGAGTAAGACATGATTTCTTTACAGCGAGAGGATCTGAAGAGAATGAGATGAAGTGAAGAATTAACCCTGTTATATGCACAACTCTACACAGCTCCAATATCAAAGGAATGTGTGTTTCTCGGCAGCAACAACGTGCATTTAAAAATTGATGATATTTGACTGTTAGGCCGAGAACGAGGGAAAAGACATAATTTTACACGTTGTAAACTGAGATCACATACCTGGGTTTAACGTCTCAAAAAAGTTATAGAATCGGTGTCACCAAGATCTGTGCGATCCTTCAGCTTGAACTCACGACCAAAAAATTATACGAGGACGTGTTGAAGTACCTTTACAAGAACATGCAAATCACATTCACAGTCACTTTAAAGTGTAAAGTTTTCAAGTCTCTTGACAGCTCGACGTGACAAATGATCGCGTTTTTTTAGCACACCATATTTACTGACGGTATACTTGTTGTTCCGTCGTATGTCCAGGGGGAATGTAAGTGATACGAGCTTTCCAAGCAGAATATATACGTTCTTAGGGACTTCTTGAGGAAGATATACAACAAGGGCTTAAAAAACCGCAGCGGTAGTCGCTTCCGTTTGGAAAACATTAAGATCCGCTTCATTGTTTTGTATGAATGAGATTGGCTTGCCCGCTGTAGCGTATTGTGGACTGGGTAGCATTGATAATTGGGCGCTTTTCACACCCTAGCAGGCTATGAATCATGCTATTGACACCTACAAGAACGCATTTCAGCCCCTAACGATCTCCTGTTCTAAATGAAAGGTACAATCGGATGGCAACGAGGAGGCGGAGTGCCTATTGCTAATGACTACACAGGAAATTCTAACAGACAATCACAACAATCTAATCACGGGAATAAGGTAACAAGAACTAGAAAATCTAAACAATGGATTAACAAGTAGGCGGAGAAATAAAGGATCGAGTGAAAGATTTTTAGAGTCCGCAGCGATGTTATAAACAGTAACTGGCTTTGCATTGAAACATCGTGAAAATTTTTAGATTCGTCCCAGTTATGTTAATCGAACGGCCCGCAACCCATAACTCAGTGTCCTGAATTTCTTTCATCAACTCTGACTGTAGTTACCAGTCTATATCATCGATAATGCAAGTAAACTCAAAGAAGACAAAATAACTTTACAGGGAGGTGAATATTTGAGTGCTGTTGTGTTCAAAACATACGTCTGTTATCATTAGCGTATTACTCAAGAAATCGAATATCAGAACACCGTTTAACAGTTCGATTCAGTGTATGAGGGGAAGCTAAGATATCCTTGCTACGTGCCTACAAAATTGCCTTCCAGGATGTTCAGGTTATTCTTATGGTTGAGGTGTTACAATTTCAACAAAGAGTAGTTAAGTTTATTTGGAACAGGATTTATTTAACAAGCAGGCGGAGCAGTGTTGATAGCTAATTAAATTTGCAAAACGTATTCATACTTACCACAAAACCAGAGAGGAAGGAAAATCAGCATCAAAACGATGCGAGGCACCTAAAGCTTCCTTCCGTGAGTTAATCAACAGGAATTGTTTAAACGTAATCAAGCGTCAACTCTGATTGTGATGATTATATTGAGGGCTTCAGCACGCTATTAAACCACGTTGTGTGAAAACGCGTCGCTTTCAAGTTAGGCCCTATTTACAACGAAAAGTTATTTTACTTGACAGGAAAAGAACTTGTTCCTGTGTATCTGTCTCGTTATTTCTTTTCAAGTTAACAAAACTAGTTCGCATCAATACACTGTCTGTCACAATACTTCGAGGAGAAACTTGCTCGATCGATGTTCGTGTACGTGAGACTAAAATATAAATTTAAAGGTCAAAACAAAGCGTTTCACGATAAACTATAAAACAATATTTTAAAAGTTTTTGAAGAAACCACACCCAGTATTTCAAATCTTAAGTCGAGAACGCCGAGCTATAACGGTCTTTTGTCAAGCCATAAAAAAGGAAAAGACTTAATCATAGTAAACTCATTCATTGAACAACACAAGATTAGAATGTTCCAATATAAGTGAGATTTTCACTTTTTTCATCGTGAAACTAAAGGCTCCTGCGACTGAAGACAAGTTGAGGTAGATTTCCGGAAAGTTATTTCACTGATAAGTAGATGAGTTCGTCCTCTTATCACTTCTTCTGAAGCACAAAGAGAGATTTGAATCTGTAATATTTTACGCGGTATTTTAGTCTAGTAAGTTTTTAAAGTTCTGCATTTTTCCTTTCTTTTTCTCCATTTTTTACCGTCAGTGATAAATGTTCACTTGTGTCGTAGCCAAGATAAAAAAAATTGTATTTCTACTAATTACTTTTACCAGTGCAAAACATTTTCTGACGCACATGCTAGCGATCACTTTTTGAAAGAAGCGCAGTCGGGTTTGACCAGGTACCGATAGTTTTCCATGCATCGACACGAAAATTCATTTATCTCGAAACAAAAGTCTATCTTTCGTCCAAGGACTTTCCTTTTGGACGAAAATACGAGGCTCTTGATGAGTAGTTAAGTTGCATCGTTAGCAGTGCAAATCAACTGACGAATTTGTTACATTAGGGCCATTTATACGAGGAAAAATAAGACGCATCTTGAACTTTCCGTATAAACGGCACAATTCGTCTAAAATAAGACGCGGCTTAGCTAAGACACGTCTTATTTTAGAACAGCCCTTAACACCTGTTCTTAGATAAGACGCGTCTAAGCTAAGACGAGAAAAACTTCGTGTAAATGACCTTCGCGTCTTACATAAGACGCGAACGCATAGTACGCATGCGTAAATGTTTGGCGCGCCACGTTAGATTGCCGTTGCTACGGGCAACATTCACATGAAAACGAGTCAAGAAAATAAATAAGACTCGAACCATTTATACGAGCTGTTCTCATCTTAGATAAGACATGCTCGTATAAACGGTACAGTTCACGTCTTATTTAAGACGCCTCTTATTTTTCCTCGTATAAATGGCCCTATTGTCTAAAACGAATCATACGAACGAGATAGCCAGGGAAACATGCCTACACTAGGTGACTCGTTCAACCTGCCGATAAAAAAGGCCCGACTAAAAAAAGTTGTTGTACAAAGAGACTTTGTTTCCTTTCTTGTACTCGGCACGGAATGAAAACGGCCTTGATTCTAAGCTTCTTTTCAAACAACAATCGTGGCCGTCAGACAAAAAAACCCGTGTAATCAATAACTAAAACATGTATGCAATTGAATAGCCATAATTACTGAATGTGAGCAGTGTAGTGACAGGTAAAGAAAAGGAAGCTGTTAAGATTGTATATCGGCCTGTGTTCTTGTAACATAAAAAGAGTTTACAAGTTTCAACTTCAAGTTTAAACTGGGAGTAACACAGAGCAAGTGAAATCCGCCATTCACTGCAAGGAAAATTATCTCCTGTTTGTCACTTCTCCTCGTAGGAGGCGAATACTCGCATACATCATATCATTTCAGTTAGTTCTTACTATTATTATTATTATTATTATTATTATTATTATTATTATTATCATCATCATTAATTCTTACTTTCATGTGTAATACCTGTAAACTAGCTGGTGGTATGTCCGCATATACACAATAAACTTGACTTGACTTGACTTCGCTTGCCTAGTTCAACTTTTTGCTTTTGAGATTTCATCAAGTTTGACGACTTAACGATTACATTCCACTTAAATGATGAAAGTTTGAACCTCCCATTTTAATAGTCTACCAGGTCTATGTTGTGGTTCAACTTTATCTCTGTTTAAAATTTATTTTCCTTAGTGTTTGGGAAAGGTAATTCAAGATAATGAGTTTGAAACAAAGGAAAATAAATTTAAACCAACTATAAGGATTAACTACAACATAGACATGCAACCACAAGTAACCGAAGCTCCAAACATGAACCGTTGGCACTGTTGCGTAACCTTTGAAAAGGAAATTAATTGTTTCTTAAACCTAAAAATATGAAAGAGTTTTAAATAAAAATCGGCTTACCAAACTTGAGCTTTATATTTCGTTTTTCTTGTGTAGTCTCTAAGCCGATTTATGACTATTTTAAGTATTTTACCGGCCCAAACCTGTTTCAGAGGCGGTTACACTAAAACCCATAAAATGGCGATGAAATGGCACAGGGATCGTGATCACAAGAAACAGGAAACACACAACTGAGGAAAGGAAAGACCTATTTAGCTAAATTTCTTTCATACGTTTAGGTTGTAGAAACAATCGTTTGTTCCTTTACTTGTGATGTTATGTGTAGTTCAGCGCTAACTTTTAAGCCAAGGGACAAAATATTTTGGCGGGACGATTAAAAAGACCTCTTATTTTCTTAGCAGTAGTTGGGTTTTAAGTTCTTGTGATTTCTTAAGCACTAGGATTAGCACAGATGACACTAACCCCGCATTAATCAATGAAGCCGCTCGAAACCGCTAAGATTCCGGTTGCTCCTCAGCTTGAACCTATTCCCACTTTCAACAGAGACATGCAAAATGTTCACTTATTTTTAAATTCTGCAAAATTGAATACCCCTAGATGGTGACTGTATACTTCAACCAATAAAACAACAACTGATTTCTTGAATTCTCCAAAACTTTGGTAAATCAAATTGAGACCCAAAATAGACATCTTAGCTTGAAACTTGTTCTCCGGTATTTAACTGCCTTTCTATTTCATAGATCTTTGTGATAAAGATGTAATTTTCAAATTTAATCTGAATGACCCATTGGGATAGAACAAAAAAGACTGAAATCAACGGAAATTTAAAAGATATATTTAAAAACTTTCTACGTCAGTGAAAAAATTGAGGGAAAGTGGGATGTCGAAAACGACTTCGGTTACGTCAATAGGTCCAATAAAAATATGTCGGAAACGACCTCAGTTACGTCAATCGGACTGATAAAAATAAATATTTCAGTCTATAACAATCACGGAACATTTTATAGGACTGCTCCAGTGTTGATATATAACATGTATATACAAAATCTATTGGTTTCCAGCCACACTTCATCCTCTGCGGGATGTTTACGGTTTTTTAGTAGCGTGTCAGTTGTTTTGATTATTGCTCAGTAAAAATCGCGGTAGGTTTTTTGATATTAATTCTTACAGTATAAAACAAGCACAGCGTGAACACGGTTGTGCGTGGTAGCGTGGCGTAAACCGGACCCAACGTAAAGGAACTGGAAGTTTTAGTAGTTTTTGCTTAGATTAAACATCCCACGCTCTTATCTGTTCATCCACTTGGAAAACTCGCAAACTCCTACGCAGCAGTTAACGAGCCCGTTACGGGACGAAACACGGAGGGAGATTTTTACCGCGATGAGGATGTAGAAAAAGCATAAGTCGCTTCAAGCGAATTTTGTTTTTTGAGAATTACGTTTTTTGAGAATTTTGTCAATCAGGAAAGACCAGGATCAAGATAGAAAAGGGGAAAAAATGAAGTGACTACTAATAAAAGTGCACGCTTCCTGAAAGTGATATTGTAAATATTTCTTTAAAATCCTTGAGAACAAAAAAAATGTCCTTCTCATTATCCCTTAGAATTAATGAAGCCGGCCCTTATAAGAATGGCAACTGATATTACTACAAAAAAGTAGTTCTTTTTGGCTTTCATGTTTTTACCTGAGCTTATAGATCAGAAATACACGTACCTTGTACGACATACTACACACTGACTGACTTGGCGAGTCACTGACTTCTCGTCAGTAGTTTTCATTTGAACGGGCACAACACTGGATTTAATCCACAGACTCAAAAGAAAAGTAACAAACACCTTGTGCAGCATTATAAACAGCACCACAGTAAAGTACTGCTCAGCGGCTTTCCTTTGAATAGTCACACTTAAGGATTTCATCCATAGACTTGAAAGTTAGAACCACTTTGTAGATCATAATAAACTCGGTACCACAGGAAAGAACTCCTCAGTAGCATTCATTTGAATGGTCACCCTTTAGGATTTCATCCAAAGACTCAAAGGTTAGAACCAAATTATACAGCACAGCAATCAGTACCACAGGAAAGTATTAGTCAGTAGTTTTCTCTTTGAAATTAAAATTCGGAATGTAGGACTATAAGTTGGAACCTACTAGGACAGCACGACAAAACAACACAACAGGAGAGAATTGAAGCCCAGTTTAAATCAACTTGTACGGCACAATAAAGAAAACCTCAGGAAAATCGCGCTTAAGTTAGGTTTTATGCAGTCAATGGCCACACTTAACGATTTCGCCCACAGACTTAAAATGTGGAACCACCTTGTACAGCATAATAAACAATAGCACAGAAAAGAAAAGCTCAGTAGCTTTCATTTGATCGCTCACATTTGAGCGATTTCGGCCACGCACAGAATCAAAAGTTAAGAATCGTTCATACTACTTAAAAGGAACAAGAGGAATAAGTTTAAGAGTTGAAATTTGAGTTCAGTTTAAGGTTATGTTCACAGTATACAGTACACGGCACGACAACCATAACGGATAGGGTTTCTGTTCACACATGAGAACGGAGATTTTGGCGCCATTTCTGTAACGGAGCGCCGATCTCTAAAGTGGAGAGTCACATATCGGATAGGTGTTCAAACGATACCGGATCGCGTTTTTGTGGGCACGAAAAGCTTTTCGGTAGAGTTTTATTATATCCCTAAATGGCGTAGATTGGATTACACTCAGTACTGTTCTCATTTCAAAACATGGAGATAAACCATTAACGAAATACAATGCTCCTGGTGGTATACAGAATACGCACTTTTTAATTAGTTTTAAACTGACTATAGGCGTTACATTTCGTTACGAAACACATAACTGTACAAATGTACATAATACAATTCTCTCATTGTCTACACATTGTATACATGTATATATGTAAGGTTTCCGTGTTCTTCAAATATTGAAATAATTGTGGATAGTCCATGCAAACTGATCGTACAAAAAAGTTAAACTACTCGCCGGTCAGACGGGTAAAAAGTTAAAAAGGAAAATTCATATTAATTTTAAGAATAATTGTTGCACACAGATTGCACTCCGGCAAGCCGGGTGAACCAAATCACAAAAATTCTATATCAAAAAATGATTCATGAAACAACTTATTTTGGGGTTTGTCCAGCCAAAAAGTAAAAAACTTGGGTTAATTCTAGAATTAAAAGATTTAATTTAAGAACAACTTTTACAGCCGGCAAGCCGGATAATTTAAATCCTACATCACGAGTTTTAAGAACTTACGGTGACCCGAGAAAACACTCTTGGTAACAGACGAGGTCTCTGGTCACCTCGCCATTATATCATCTCGCCACCAAGAACAGAACTTAGCTTAGCACTGTTTTGAACCTTCACGGAAATTTCTTAACTGTCATTATATTTTCATATTTCAAAGAAATGACTAGTGGTTGTGCACGTTTCTGCCGGTTTTTTAATCTCTCAAAAGTCAAAGTTCACATTCATAGAACCTATACATGTATTATTAGTATATTCATTATCAGAGCAAAAGAGGTTCGACGCAAGATTCGTCAATTAGGATCGACTGATTTGTATTTTGGTCGATTTTTAATTCAAATAAGCTTGACGAAAAAGTAAAAATCTTAGGTAAGTAATCGTAGGTATTAAACTGTGTCAATTATTTCAGAGTTATTCGGTGGTGGCAAGTCGACTTCTTGGTGGCGAGATGACCATAAACCGACGAGGAATAGCCAAGTTAAAGAATAACTTTTACCAGACCAGGGTGTGGCTCAGTATAACTATGGAAAGCAAGGGTAAAAGAAGAAGGCATTAGTAAGAAAGCTATTAATTTGTTTACGGGTGATATATTTCTTTAAAACGTTTGTTTGGTTTCTTGTAAATCAATGTCAAAACATATCTCGTATTTCCAATGCCCTTTTCAGAAGCGGAGCTTTTCGTGAACCGGACGTAATTTGAATTAAAGCCGAACGCCCATAAATTTAGAACTGATACATGTTGGCTAAACATCACAAAGTTACCAAACATGGTAAAATTACTTACGCATTAGGTTCGGCACATGAAAAGTTCCGCGTCTGTATCAAAGCTGTTCCGAAGTCAAAAGATCCGGCTCAGTCAGGTGGCAACAAGGACTGATCCACCCCAAATCAAAACAGTAAGGGATTTAAGGTCATTGAAGCTCAAGGAAAAATTCGACCCAAGAAATAATAAGCTTAAGGAATAACGCGACCTATGACAAAAAAAATTCAACATCTGAAATGGGCATAATGCGCTTTCCTTTGCATGTTGACGCAACGGATTTCACTGAGAGAATCAACAACATACTGTACAGGTTACATGTTTGATCAAGAGTGAAGTGAAACTAATTATCTCGCAAGTAAACGAAAAACAGGTAGAACTGAAAACGTTTTTTAAGCCGCAACCAACTTTCGGATAGCTATCTTTCATATGAAGTTAGGACAGCGTTTAGTACGTCAAGTTCTAAGCATGGCGTGACGAACTTCTCGAAAAAAAATTCTAGTGAGATAAACTGAATTAACAGATTTATTGCAAACCTTAATATAATTTAAGATGTTTTACTTTTGAGCATTTGTTATATCCAATACTTCCACTTAGAATTGTTTCTATTGTTATCTTGCTTTTTCTACCTCTTCTATAGTTTGGTGCTCTGTCAGTAGTCTTTTACGCTTTTGCAGACCATCCTTATGGAATTTCTCTTTACTTTCTGTTGTGTGTGTATGTCATTGTATTCTTGCAAGTTGTAATCAGGTTGTAATAAATACGCCTCATGCAGATTACAGAGCGCGTGAACGAAGTATCCACCAGGGCTCATAATGACAAATACGACAACAGCCGGTCTATAAAACATGCTTACTTACTTGTAGTTATTTTTCTTAAGGTATTCCAAGATGGCAGGCTTTATCCGAGCTTTTCCACCACGACTGTTATTTCCTCGTCCAGTTATCACAGAAATTGCCTTGCAGCCTTTTTCTGAAACAACAAAAAAAGCTATCTTTTTTCCCACACCTTTAAATTCCAACGCGGAACTTTTGCGAAACACGACTTGACCTCGATGGTGATCTGAGTAATCAAAGCGATTTGTGTCTGGCAAATTATTTCCAATCAAAGGTTTGTCAATGAAAAACTTGTGTCTGGCAAGCCTCCAAGTGCTTACACACAGTTATACGCCCCTTATACCTTCATCTACACTTAACGACTGTCTTTCGGTCCACAGGTTTCAAAACAAGCTGCTCCACAAAATGTTACTGAATACACGTAACACGAACGAGTATCGAACTAGGACTGTACAATAAGTGTCAAAAAATCAACCAAAGCGGTCCCTTCGGGTATTTTCTGTTTAAGATCATCCTAACCATTTCATACTTGAAACGTCATTATTATTCAACGATTCCTTGAGGTCTCTGTTTTCAACAAATCGAGGTTTTTTCTGGTATACCGACTGCATATTTCAGCTGTAAGTACTTTCCTATTTATACGCGCGAGCTACTAGGATGCTCCCTCGGGATTTCGCTCAGCTGCGGGGGCAAAAGTTCAACGTGGTTTTTAATTTCAGTACCTTTCCTTTCACTCAACATGTTTTCCAGAGCTTCCACGGATTCTGTAACGTGTAGGCCATGCAAATCAAGGGTGTTCTCGTCCGAATACTTGTTCCTAAAAAGGTTCGCATCATTTCAAAACGAGGAAAGCGTTATGGAAATTGTGAGCGATGTTAAGTTCGTTAAAACTTGTGACCAGGAAAGTGCAAATGCAATCATAAAGTAACAAGGGAAAACCAGTAACGCACAGAGCAAGCATGGGAAAACGTCACGCACGTGCATAGTAAGCGCTGGAGAACTTCTAGTACAGAACATAGAAAACGTGGCAAAATGTTATGTTAGGCAAAGGAAAAAGACACAAATGGCGATGTGTGAAAATGCTTAAACTGATTCGAAATCATGAACTGAATCCTTCCAATGCAGCTCTGCAAACTACCAGAATTATATTGGCAGTTAGCAGCCAATAAGAATGAAAAAGAACTCTTGGTAACTCTTACGTTTGTTCCAAGATAAGCGCCGCAGCTCTTGCATTGGCTTCTTTCATTTTCTCTGTGTGCATGTGACCCTAAAATACAAAGGTGGATTAAAATAAAAATTATAGTCATTAGTTTCATTCCGTAAGTGTAAACCGTAAACTTAACTGAGCGAGCAATGACAGAGAACACGAGGCCTCCACCCTAGCCTACGAGTAGCCGCAACTTCCCAACCGAAAAAGGAAAAACGAAGACCCGCCTCCTTCGAAGAAAATACAAGTATTTGTGAAAATTGCATAAATTAAGAGTTACGTAACATAACACGATTCGTGCCAGCCTTTCGTAAACGCTCCCTCTCTCCTTTTCTTCCTTTGACGGGGGGCGGGGGGGGGGGAAGGGTGCGGTTACACGTACATAGATTTTTACCACTTTCCAAATATGCACATGTACCTGTTGAGCATAAAACTGGGCCAGTTGTCCTTGTTTCTTGGAGAAAGCCAAAGCGGCTTTCTTGAAACACTCGTCTCTTTGCTTGTAGTGCTGAAAAGCTTCCGCGCGGTAATCCCGATAACTTGGTGCCTCAAGGGTCTGGAAAGGGCCTGACTCCGTTTCTGACCGCGAGGAATCTGAAATCAAACATAGCAAGTAAAGGTTTCAAACCAGCCCTCATAAACATCAAAATCAGGACTGAAACAAAGATACAGCTATTAACTTTTTCTGCATCGATATACCACAGAGCACAAAAGTTTTCTCTTGTTTATGAATAGCCTAAGAAAACAGCCGACATTCAGCGACGACACCACTGATTTTCCCGCGAAATGAGCGCAGAAATTCCATACTGATTGGTCGAGCCTCGTGAGAAATTTGCTTCAACCAATCAGAAGCACTACCTAGATCTGGGTAGTAACACGTTCTCAGTAGGGAATATCTGCGCTCGTTTCTCAAACGTCATTTCGCGGAGAAACTAGTGGCTGCGTCGCGAAATGTCGGCTGTTTTCTCAGGCTAGTTTACGGACCTAACGTTGTTAGGAGAAAACTGATGTTCGTAAGTCTTGGGGCTTACAGTGTTAAGGAGTGAAATTGTTTAAACCTGAAAAAGACGATTTCTGGGTGGCGTTTATTTTCACTCAAGAGATAAAAAAATACCTTTAACATTTTACCTAGTTATGTAAGAGAAGGAGGGCTCGTATGCGCTGTAAGTGATGAAGTCCATTCAGGTAAGAGGTACTACATTCTGAAGTTTATAACGTTGGGCACAATTAAATCTAAGTTTTCTTCTTTAGTCAGTGTTACTGTTGGTCTTATTGTGACTCAAACGGATCCTCGTCTATTGTTGTTTTTTATCCCAGTTCCACCAATTCTGGATAATCGAGCTTAGACTGCACCAAATATTTACTTATATGATGTTAATTTACACAGCCTACCGTCTGAATATAACCAGCTCCAGTCTTCTTCAGGCTCCTAGCAAATTAAAACACACGAATAAAACTGGCGTAAACGGGAAAAATTGGCATAATCATTGGTGGTTTTACAATCTGGATACTGTGTGGATTAGAGTTTAGGAGCCTAGATGTCATATAAACAGAAGGTTCAGAGCAGGGTGAAACGTCGGACGAACCTGATGCCTATGAGCCAGAAAAATAGATTTTGCTCGTAAGCATAGACCCTTCCACGCTTGTTTTTTTTTTTTACTTTTGACATGAACAAGTTAGGGACAATCCTCCAACTCCAGGCTTCCCCAAAAAATTAGATTGATACACCTCGTCTATTATGAAGACAGTTTTTTTTTTAATTACGCAATTCCTACTGGAATTGTCTAGTAAATTTACGATTTTCTGATTCACCGTGAGATTTGGAAGGTAAATCGTGAGACCATGAGTTGACTGCCAAAAGCATGAGAGTTGCAAGGTCTACCCTTCCCCCACCACCATACAAACGTCTATAAAGTTTCGCAACTTTACGGAGCTGTATCTTCGTTTGCTTAAGACGTATTACTTTCAAACTTGGCAATTTTATTAACTTTGAGGCGTTCTTTCCGCTGGTATCGACAGTGTCAGTGGCGGATCCAGGGGAGGGGCCCGGGGGGGCCGGAACCCCCCCCCCCCCCCCACAACTCCTTATTTTCATACCAAACTGAGGCCCGAAGGGCCGAAGAAAAAATTAAGACTTCCCACCCCTTATCTAAAGGTCTGTATCCGCCACTAAGTCTTCCCCTAGTTGGTCCATGTCAACAATTGAAAAACCCTGCCGTAGAAGGGTGTATTGGGTTCGTCCTTTGTGAAGTTCGAGGTTTCACCCTGGTTTGGCTGATTTTTATTTTCAATTTATTTCTGTGAAGACAAGTCACGACGCATTTTTATACCTTTCTTTTCGCCTCCTCTTTGTTTCTTAAACCAGGAGCGATTACCGTGTTAGGAATTCCCTCACCGGACAAATTACAAGACGCCTTTACAACTTCTACGGACGGGCCTAATTCAAATCTATAAAGATAAAAGAATACATCTGCTGTTGTTATTGTTGTTTTGTTGTTGTTGCCGTTCTGGCTATTGAAAGTTGTCGAGTGGTATTATGAACGCGGGAAACATTTCAGCCCCGAAACCCCGCGCGGGAAACGTTTCTACTTAAGGCGGGAAAAGATGGCAACCATACTGGCGAGGCGCAGGAAAATGGGCGCAAGAAGTTTAGTTCTGTTTGTTTGTTTGTTTGTTTACCGCCATTTTCTTTGTTGCTGTGAAAACAAGCCACAACACGAGGAAAATGGAGTCATTATTTCATTCTATTCCAGGCAGGCTCCCTGGATCAAAATGTTTGGAATATATTCTGCTTATTTCAGAATTTTAAGATGGTAGGTCAACCGAACGAAAATTCCAGATTATTCCATGTACTCCTATTTCCAAAATACAGTCATTCGAGCGCACCCAAAATTTACCAACCAAGGGCTCTGCAATCACAAAGGTCATTAATTAACCATTTATAACTACAAACTTACTGATTAGCTTGGAATACTTCCTCTAACGCCGTCCGATCGACACCAGGAAACATTTCAAAAAGTTTCCGCCTCTTCAGGTTGATGGCAATGTCTTGTCCATTCACATCTGCGGCCTTACAATAGCAATAAATAAAGAAAAATAGATCCGCAACAGTTCTTTTTTCTTTTTCTAGCAGAGAAAAAGGTATAAAAGATATTGCTTCACTTTCATTCGCTTTAATACAACGCTTTGGAGCCATATTTGAAAGTACAAACCTTCAAAATAAGCAGTACGGAAACGGTTTCTTGTCTTCTCATCGGCACCGTGTCCTTTAAACGCTGGTTTTGAAGTACCTGGATATCTTCGAATCGATTTAGCCTTTTGGGAAACTGCCCACCTACCCTTCCCTGAGCCAACATTTTGCCCTTAGGGAGAAGTAAGAGTTAATGTTGGCTTTGGTGAGGGGTAGGTGGGCAGTTTCCCACAGACCTAAATTTTTCTTCTTCTCAGAAGAAACACCTGATAGAAAATGATTTGTAAGCAATGCTATGTGTACTTACGTTTGCAGTTCTGCTCATCTCTAGAGCAAGTTGTTCGTCCATGATCTCCCTCAAGTTACCTGACAGAACATAGAGGACAATGGGCATTATTACACTCCTTTTTAAAATACAGCCGATTGAATTCAAGCCTAATTGCTGCAATTATTACCTGATTGAAGCCCAGTAGGTAACTGCTGGGGTGGCCGGTGACTGTCCGAAGAAGACTGGATTCTGTTTAAAAAACCTGAACTGGGATCTGCCGGTTTCTTATTTGCTCGCGGTGACTTGACTATGAAAAAAGTTTAGACAATAAAACAGAAATTATGGAAAATGGAGCTATTCGTATATGGAAACAAAAGACGTTTAAAACCTTTTTACTGCCATTGTGGATAGAGGAGTTTTGTAAAGTGGTCAAACTTTTGACTCGGTGAACAGAATCCTAAGGTGCGACCATTAAAAAGAAACCTATTTGGCAGTACTTTCACAAAGTCCTATTTGTATTTCAGCATTTTAAAAAAGAAATGTCAAATTTTTGTCAAATCGTGATTAGCCACTTCTTCGACTATCTAAACGGACACCTCCCTAAAACGGACCCTACTGAGTTGGTCCCTGCCTTACTTCAGTTATTTTCTCTATTAGTGTTCTCTTTAGAACGAAAACCTCTCCAAGAAGAGCCGGTCTCAACGAGGCGACTTTCTAAACTAGGAAGGAGTTTAGACCTCCTACGAAACCTCTAGAAAGTTATGAAGACTCTAGAAAGTTATAAATATCACCAAAATCATTGAAAATCTAGTATGGCAAGAAAGACCAATGCATTACCTTTTTTATCAACTGGAATCCCCTTTCTTTTCTGAAACAAAATACGAAAAATGGGAAACTAAATTATTCTTGTTTCTGCTTTTAACTCTAGCAAGTAAGCAGTTTAGTTTAAGTATCACGTGAAATGAACCTGGATGCTCTTCTCCCATCTTCTGTACAACTGTTTCGCTAATGTATTGTCCACGTCTATGATAAGATCTTCAAGGCTCAGATCCTCTGTGAAGCAGGAAAAAGACATCGTTTAAGTTCCTTGCACAGCGGATCTTATCGGGCCATGCAATCCCTACGCTGAAAACAGTGTGAATACAAGAGAACTTAAAGTGCGCAAACCTTGAAAGTTGACTCCGGTGAAGGGTCCGAACAGTTCTACCAGGTGCAGTGCTATCGCGGGTTCAAGTGTCAGCTGAAAAGTGTTCCGACTAGAAGCCTGGGCCTTAGCGAGAGGACTTGACTCCAAGGGCCTGGGTTGATTTGTCTGATCCACTTGTGCCGATATTTCTCTCGGAATATCGATCACTTCTCGCACAGCAGAACTTTGGGATCTCACTTCATGAGTGCGATCACCCGTCACATGCGATTCATCAATCGGCTTAACTGATTTTAAACTTCCGTTCAACGATTTAAATGGAAGATTCTGAGAAGCTAAGATTTGAGAATCCTGAGACTGCTGTGTGCTAAGGTCTGTCTCACCCACAGGGAAGGAAACTAAATCACCTTCATCAGCCAGCAACTCATTGACTACCTTCATTACGTCTCCGCTTGTATCCGTCAACAACGCGCTTATAACGTCACTTTCAATATCCGGGAAACAGGTCTTTAAAAACTCCACACCAGTGGAGAAATCATTCGCCGAGTACCCGGAGCAAGCGTCTTCTGCCTCATGGCTCAGATTATGTACGTCGCTTAACATATCTTTTGTCGGTTGATACCGGTTTTCTTGGGTGACATTGTCACTACATACACGTTCTGGTCCATAAACAGTTGGTTCCTTAAGTTGTTTCACGTCAGTTTCCTCACTATAGTTTTCTGCATCTTCTACGGACTGTTTCTGACTGGTGCTGGAGGCTGATAGCTTTTTTTGCTTTGATTTTGAAGCAGAAGCCAAAATAGTCGACAAAGGTGGGGGAAAGGCAACTGATTTTTTCTCAGTAGGTTCACGATGTTTGAGCCCGATATTCGCCCCTTCCATGGCGTCTTTATCGACGTAACACATCCGAGCCAAACTTGTGCTTTTATCAGAAGGTGGCAGGTTACATGTGGTTTGTTCTTCACTAGACGCCTTTACTTCAAAATCTTCCCCAAGACGTTTATCTGTCACTCTGTTTGATTTCCCTGAGTTCAAGGAAGAAGCATTAGACAAGAATGCGCTGTAGAGCTCAGGAGAAATGTCCGAGGGTGACTTAGAATTTTCAGATGCCAGGGCAACTTCTTCACTATCGTCTTCGTTGTCCCCCTTAAAAAAGGGTGGCAAAAAGATATGGCTATCAGTAGCCGACAATGAATCTTTGGAGAGCTCCAAGCTTGCGCTGCCCTTTTCTGGATCGCTCACTGCGTTAGCAATGCTATTTAACTGAAGCTTGTCATCGCTGCCGCGACAACTGAGATCCTCCGGTGCTCTTATGGTTACGAGATCATGATCACTTGGCGATATCCTCTCTCGGACCCTTGGAGGTCTCTGGGGCAGCGGACTATCGAAAGCCTGCATTTCTTCCCCACCAACATCACCTGAATTCTCACGAGTACAGATGTCAGATTTCATAACGCTACGCTGTTCAACATTTGGCGATCTCCTTTCTCGGACCCTTGGAACTCTCTGAGGCCGAGGACTATTGATAGCCTCAGTTTCTTCCTCAGTAACATCATCTGAATTTTCACGAATATCGTTACGCTGTTCGACATTTGGCGATCTCCTCTCTCGGGTCCTTGGGACTCTCTGTGGCTTTGGACTAATGCTCGCATCAGGGACGTCTTTACTATCCCCGTATGGCGGATTCTTAGATGCACTGATGTCCTCCTCATCCTCTGAAGAATTTTCACTGTTGTTCAAATTTTCAACACTTTTTTTGCTACTCTCTCTTACACCTAGAAAGTCAATTTCGCTCCCTTCCAAGGCGTTGTTTTTTTCGTTTTCACGGTCGACACTCTTCGAGGAGTGAACCACTTTGGTCAGAGCAGTGTTCTCTGCCGACGTGGTGTAGTCAAAGGTATTTCTGTCACTCTTTCCCAGGCCCAGAGAGCTTTCCTTCTGCAATGTCGGTGGAGCCCTGGGACTAAGGTTTTGCTTCTTAGCACCAGTCGAAGTTAGAGTTTTATAATTGTTCTCAGTTCTATTAGGATCAGGTTTTCCCTCGCAGTTCATTATTTTTTCAACAGTAAGACCTTGTTCAAACCGTTCCTTCATTCTCGTTATGGTTTCTACGGTAACTCCATGTCGATTACGTCTACGAGTGAAAATAGAAGAAGTCACAAAACGTAAGAGAATCCATTTCAAACGACAAAGCCATTATTCCGTGCTACAAATCCACGCAACTAGGAACGCGGCATTGAAAATTTCACAGGGTAGCAAACTGTAAGTACCAGCAAAGAAGAACCTACGAAAGATTAACCTTTAATAAGGTACCAAACGGTCATCGCCCACACAAAAAAAAGGCGAAATCAAAGCGTGTTTCTCTAGTCTTGTCTGCTTGTTGTGTTGCAGTTGTTCGTTTGTTTTTCTCACGATTTTTCCATACATACCTAGCAAGTTCTTTTACATTCCATTTCCATGAGGTATCCGGTTCAATAAATTTAACGTAGTATCCATGCTTTAAAGCCTAAAGGGCAAGCATCACACAAATACATGTGTAAATATTATAAATAGTATACTAGTATACTCAGAGCTTACGGTTGATCAAAGTGGAATGCTAAAAGTGGCCCTATAAATTTTTGTGCGATGTTACGGGTGAATGTTCATTTGCTACGGCTGCTTAAAAACTTACTGACAGCCCTGTATACTAACACAGTTGTTCCTGTATACAGTACAAACAATAAATAAACAAACAAACGAATAAATGAATAAATAAAAATAATGAGCCGGCCGCCAACTGCCTGCAACCTTCCCTCCTTCGGTTCCACTTCAATAAGTTGAAAACTTGCTAACAATAAAGAAAATGTAACATCCAGTGATAATAATTATTGGGTGTTGTCAAGTCAGTTATCATCTTACCATAGACACATAAGGCTTCATCTCCCAGGCCTGTGTGTTGGTGTTGTCTATTATCACCGGTGATGTCAGTTTTTCTATAGCACTTTTTGCTACAAGAAAGAAATACAGTCCGGTTAGTCTGCAATTCTCAGGGACACACAAAAAAATAGATTCGTGGTTCACGTGACAGCTAATAGACGGTATTTTCCTCTGGTATTTTTGTGTTTTACATGAGGGTTCTAACCCTCGGGTGTGGATGAAATCCTAAAGTGTGACCATTCAAATAAAAGCTACTGAGAAGTACTTTCCTGTGGTACTGTTTATTATGCTGTACAAGGTGGCTCTAACTTTTGAGTCTGTGGATGAAATCCTAAAGTGTGACCATTCAAATGAAAGCTACTGAGCAGTACTCTCCTGTGGTACTGTTTATTATGCTGTACAAGGAGAGGTTCTAACTTTCGAGTATGTGGATGAAATCCTACCGTGTGATCATTGAAATGAAAGCTACTGAGCAGCACTTTCCTGTGGTACTGTTTATTATGCTGCACAAGGTAGTTCTATCTTTTGAGTCAGTGAAAGAAATCCTAAGGTAAGATTTTATTCAAATAAAAGATACTGAGAGGTATGTGTTCCTGCCTACTATGTTGTTTTAAATTTTTGAATGGACACAATGTTTTGTAAACTAATTCAAGTACATTAAGTTACTTTATTAAACCACGTACAAATGATCATAAAATTTGTAATATTCAGTATCAATATGCATTATTTTGTACAAACCTCGTTTCTGATTCCATTCATGAGCTTCACTCAGTAACATTGCATCAAATTCATACCTAACATATCATTGATGAAGAATTAAAGAATGAACCACACACCATGCCAATCCAAGAAAGGTAATTGCATGCTAACGTATCAGCAACAAGGAACCAGCCATAAGCTGGTACCATTGCATGATTGCATTGCAAATTGCAAAATACAAACAGATATATGTTACAGGTCAAAATTAAATTCAGGTTACAATAATTTTTTCAAACAGGCTTAATTTCAATTTCCTTTGTCTCCAAATTCTTTTGAAATATATCTGGTAACAATCCAGTTTTATAAGCAAACATTATTAATTTCCCTATTTCTGCTAGATACATATCATTTAGTGGTAGTTATGCAAAGATTCTTAATTATTGGTGCTCTTATGAGCATTATAACAAGATTCAATGATGATTGTCTCATAGCTCATTATTATGGCAGTTTTTTAACAAGCCCTTTTAAATAAGGATAGGTTTATCTCCAAACACTTATGCAATACTGTAAGCAGAGATGGACTAGAGAGAAATAGAATGCGTGCAAAAAATATCAAACATACCTTTGATTCCTGTAAAAGAAGTCATCCGTTGAGAGTACAACACCATGGGCACCTTTCAGTTTTCTATGATGAAATTATTACAAGAATGCAGAGTTGTAACATGTCAACAACATGGCTAAATGTGTATACAGTGGTAGATCCAAACCCTGTGATAAGGTGGGGGCCTACTGTCTCACCTGGCAAAAACAATGTACAGTGGAACCCCGCCTTATGGCCACCTCGTTATTACGGCCCCTTTTCTGGCTGCCTGGCAAAAACGACCATACATTTTCTTGTAAAGAAACCCTTGTTAGTACGGTCACCTCATTATTACAGCCAAATTTTTTTGGCCCATTGGTGACCATATTAATGGGGTTCCACTGTATGTTGGAGTTTAATGGTCCTGCGAGGGCTCATTTCTTGACTTCAGTTGTAAATCCCTCCACCTTACAACCACTGCAGGGACTCGAAAGATGGCTGTTGTACAAAGCTAGTCATTGCACAGAGGTTAAAAGAGGAGAGGATGTATCTTCCGGGACCAAACAAAGTTGGCATTTTGCGGTGTGGGGGGAGGGGGTAGGTTGGGAGGGTAGGGCATGGCAGTTAAAGAGAGATGACTATTACTAGAGGTTCAACTGCACCAAAAGGAAGGGACCAAAAATATAAAACTGACAATGCTCTTCTAAACTTTTTTCTGGTAACAGAGGTAAATACTTACAATGCAAGTGTAGACTTTCCACTTCCTGGTAATCCTCGGATCAAAATAAGCAGCCTCTGATGACTGACTGGCGAAAATGGCATTTGCACACCTGACGCTTGTTTTGGAGACCTGGCCGCAGCTGAAAGTTGGCCTCCTTTAACGAAATACTATCGTTTTACTCCAAGGAGATGGTGCAAATGACACACTAACCAAACTAGTGGTATACTATATTTTGAATAAAGGTGACTAGTTTCTCAAATTTCCAACCCATTTAATGTGGGGCCATCAGGCTATGTTGCTGCCATTTAAGACTTTTTGGATGTTTAAATATGGTATCCCTGATAATCATTTCAATAAAACAACAACTGCCCCAGGGGAGTTATTGCTGATTTTTTTCAGTATTTTAGTCATATTCCTTGGGCCTGTTGGTTGCACAGATTTAAAGGTATAAGGTCTAAAAGAAATTAAACCAAATCTTAACTAATGTGCAAAACAGCAAACCAATATGTCTAGTACCATCATAAAGAATGAAATTACAGGGTTTTTCCAGCATACAACTACATGTACTAGATCAAGTTAATTTCAAGAAAAATCCAGGATCCATAACTTGAACTACCAAAAATATTAATATAAACTTTAAATATGTAAATTAATTATCCTAACTAAAAAGTGAAATAATAATAGTATCTAGTCTTTGGCCACATACAACAATATTTAGTGTACTATATTATGTAAATATCTAAAAGTATAAAATGCTACAAGTTTACCAGGGGTGTGTAAAAGTTTGAGGAGTAATACAATCCCTAGCTACCAAGAAAAGGTACAAACAACATATATCCACAAACCTCTTCCCAGGAAGAAAGGAGGCTGGTAAGCAGGACGATTCCCTTGGGGGTACTGTAGGAGAACTTGTCCCCTGAGCATGGCTCTCTGAGGTCCCTGTTGCCATTGTGATGATGTCACTGGCATTAAACCAAACCTTGGTACTTGTGAAGTATTACCTTGAATTGCCTGGCCAAAACCCAGAGGTGACACAAATGGTTGAACCTGCCTTTGTATGGCAGGAGGGTGAAACATAGATTCCTTTGTTACTGGTAAACTGTTGAAAGTGCCATGAATTGGCAACTGCTGTGTGCTGTTTGATGCTGGTCGAAAATGAGGTTTATTTGCACCATAACTTGGTAGAGTCTTGGGAGAATTAAATGAATTATTGGATGACCCAACACTCTGAGTTTTTGCAGATGGCATACTTTGCACATTTTGTGGATGGCATATATTTGAAGTCCTTTCTTTGGATGGCTTTTGCCTTTTATCCTGAAACATATCTGTATGGGTCAAGAAGTCACCACTGTACATTTTCTTCTTGCTTGGTTCCCAATCTAATCTCTGCTGTTCAGCATTATCAGGAGAGGTACTTTTGCACTTGTCTGTGGTAGCCCTCTGTGACATATTTTGCTTGAGCAAGGGCTCCAAGGTTCCTGTAGGTTTGCTCTCTTCACCAGCATTATTTATCCCTAAAGATTCACTACTACAAATAACCTGTTGAATGAGTGGAGGCCTTGTGTTTGTGCTGTGTGCTGAAGGTTTTTCATGAGGTATTGAGTCAAAATTCAAGGACACTTTTTCTTGACTTTTTAATGCTTTATACTGCTGTGAAATGCTGTCAGGGAAATCTGGCAAGCCTGATGAAAGAGTAGTAGGGTTTGCTGCATCAGGAAAACTTTCTGGGTGTGTTTGTGCTTGATTTCTCTCACAGGGAACTGGACTTAATGGTAACGTAGAAGACAGCACAGTTTTTTGAGCATGTGTTTCACCATGGGCTCCAAAGGTTTTCGATAATGGCCAGAGTTCATGATCTGTTTTCTTCTCGGAAGCACATTTCTCTTCTTTTAGGTCTTCCTCTGTGCCACCCAAAACAAACAGTTTTTCTATGGCATCATTTGCTAGGAAAGGAAGAAAGCTCTGACAAATGTTGTTTGTTTATGCAGTTGAATTGAATGTACATGTTGTAGTTAATTTTTTTTCTAGCTAATTTTCATTTTTCCTTTATTTCTAGTAACCTCATTAGCTTACATTACCATACCCAAAAACAAAAGAGAAACAAAAATTACCTGAGACGAAAAATTAACTACAACACATACATGTTAAACCCTTAGCCCTATTGTCAAAATATGATTCCTTACTTGTTGCCTCTGTAATCTTTATACATGTTCATTTGCCTAAAGAGATAGTGGGGAAAAGCTGTGAAAAAGCACTAATGAGGGTTGGAAAGGGGAGGGGGGTTACGTGCAAGGTTCACTGGAATTAAAATCAAAATTTCATGGTTAACGGGAATTTAAACAGACCTTTCATGAATCACGCAAAATTCAGCGTTTGATTTTATTTGTCACCCATATAGTATTGCATAACTGAGGTGTCAACAATTTTGAATTATGCATACAAACGCCCTAAAATACTAAATTTACAAAAATTATAATTCACAACTGCATGCTGTACTCTACACAAGCAGAACTGGCCTACACTTCATTATTTGCAAGCCTTTAGTGTAGTGCGTGCATGTGCAAGAACAATATATTTATTGCATAGACCTTGTTGCCATCTAGTCCTATTTCTAAGCAGCACAATTTTAAATCAATGCTGAACCCAAGGCCTTGTTTTTCAGCTCCCTGCCTGAGGCCTCCATGTTCTACCACGTGCCTTACAAATGCCTGCAAAGAACAGTGCTTTCCCGATAAAGGAATATTTACATGCTCTTTGCTGCCAACAAACGCATTCATTGTATTTGAAGACGTTGTTGGATCCACATAATAGAAAACACCTTCCAAAACTTGAAAAACACTTCCCTCCCCACAAGCGAAGCGTCGCTTTAAATACTTATCATGTATAAATAAAGATTATTGATTGATTGATTAACTGTTCGTGCCTAAATTTTCGCTAGCACGTCATGAATTAGTTATGTGTGCAAGTCTGATGATCATGTGACGTCTAGACATGTTTAGGATGTGCGTGGCATTTTGTTCATCTTTGTTGACAGACTTGACCATGATATATCAAGTTCCTTGAAAGTTTACGTTGAATATTTGACGAAAAATTAGCTAATTATAGACCATGTTCACGAATCTAAAGAAATAAATTAGTTATTTCACGAATCACGGGATTAATTTTGTTCACGGATCACGATAAATAAATTCTTTCGTTCCCGATTCACGGCAATTAAAATTAGGCGTTCACGGTTCACGGAGAACCCCCTTTCCGATCCTCACTGATATAGCAAGGAGAAATTTGATTCTAAGGTCTGATCACACTTAGGACCTGAAGGTTTTCTAGTGAAAAGCAACATCACTATGTCAGTTCACTCTCCAATCACTTCTCATTGCAACAATGTGGCCCTTATTTTGTCTAGTTACTTCCCGGACGAGCTGTGACTGTTTACGTTGAGTAAATTCAGCTAAATGGTTGTTTCGATATAAAGTCGTTTCGATATAAGTCTATTGAATCAAGGTGTAAGTTAATACTTAGCGTATTTGGGTTATAGAATATTCACGATAGGTTTTTCATGTTCGTGCGCTATCTATACTTTAAGTGATCGAAATTCTTGTGCATTTTCTCTGCTTGCAACTTGTATTAAAGTTTGTATCGAAACGAGTTAAGCTTACTTTCGATATTTGGTCTTGAAGCACCAGAAGAAAAAACGTTAAAAATTGATAATGTAGTCTTTACATAAACAATGATTTGCCTACCATTGTAGTTACTTTCTGACAGTACCAGCTGAACTACTTCGGGATCGACTGAACCAGCAAACATACTCTGTAATTCACGCAGAGTGGTGTCACGCGACTGGAGCTCAGCGCTTTGGTTGCGAAGCACATTTTGTGCTGAATCTGCCTCAACGCTGTTTACATTTCCGCCTTGATTTTTCCTTCTGGGCATAACGAAGCGTTTGAATCACTGCATGTATGCCAGGAACTGTCTGTAGCGTGAGAATATCTTGCAACAGCTGAAAACTTGCATTGGTTCTTTGTCACCGGGGTCGGCCATTTTGAATCGGGCATCAACATCCGGTCACGTGAGCTTCATATCCCAAGACTCCACGCAGGCGTTCTCGGGGCGAAAATGTTGGGAGGAGGGAGAAAACGAAATGCTGGAGTAGGGAGACGTCGGTGAGAGGGTAATTTCATGACTTTTTTTAACTTGCGTGATGACAAGGGATAGCGGGTGAGGCGGGAAATTTGACGTACACTGCGATCCCCTTATGTCTCCTGGGGCTCCCCCGGTCGGACTAACCCGAGAAAGCATGGAAAAAACCTTTGACTCATCTCAGGTTACCAGGTATAAAAATTGGCAACGGGCAACACAGCGTTTTTAAGGTGGATGCAACTGCATTTCGACGAAAACTTTTCATGCTAAGTTTATTTTTGAGTTATATAGCTAGCGTCAAAAGTTAGGGTATAGCTACAGAAAGAGAAATCGGAGTGCCCAGACCAAAAGCCATAATGGCTTTTGCCCAGACTCAAATTGTTTGAATAAACTTCTGGTTTCGCTAATCCTCGGTTTTGAGTGCTTTTCTCAAAAATGGTATTACAAGAGATATCTCGCTCTCCAAATTTGAAAGCCTCTTGTCTATTAGCTTCATCCTGTTTTCCAAGACTTTCAGGTCCAATGAACTGAGGGCTAAATCGAGCGACGAGGCTTGAGTTTTCTCCACCGAGTTAGCGAGTGTCGTCCGCGGTTCTAGTCCGGCTCTCGGCGAAGCTTCAGTTACTTCAAGATCATCATCCTCCTTGTGAAAGAAACAAATTATGAAACAATTATATCATGGCTATAATATTTGATTAACGTTCAATCTTGCCATTCAGGGTATTGAAAACTTGATTTTATGGTTCGAGGGAGCTTGTCAAAAGGTCTTCGTCAAGGTTCGGGTGATACTTGGCACATTGTGCCGCGAAACTCCACCATAACGTCATTCTGTGCTCCCATTGGTTCTTTTTATTGGCAGCTCTCATTGTTCTCTAAACAATAGAGCCGAGACAGCTTCCATTGTTCTCATGCCTATATATGGTCTGGCTATAGAGACCCCCTTCAGTACTACCCACTTTCAACCTCGTCCCCAGGGCTTTTCCCATAAAAAATAGGTTGACCCACCTTGACATAATCCCCTATTTGGTATGAAAAAACTCTCCTATTCAAGAAGTCTTCTCTAAACATCGGGAATTTTTCGAATATTGTTAAAAGATCGGACCACTCAATGTAGTGAATGTGGGTATTAGCCTGTACGGTCAGGCTGGCTGTAGCTCTGGGTTTGCTGCACGGCGACTTGAATTCACAATAAATAATATCCCCTCTTCCTGTTGAGAAGAAAAACCAGCGAAAAACTCGTAAATAAAGCTTGTCCATATTAAAATCCGAAGGCCTTCAAGTAGGACAAGAGGGTGACAGGTGGAGAGTGGTAGAATTCCCTAGCCGGGGGGGGGGGGGTGCACTCCGGATTTTAAGTGATCGAATGAGGGAAAAAGTCAAAACCCAAAAAAATTCCCGGGACCAAAAATTAACCCAAAAAAACTCCCATGCCAAATTTCCAAGCCTCGAAATTTCCAGGAAGAATTACATGATAACACACGTTGTACTTAATTTGGCTGTACTTTATTCACAGAACTACGCTGCCGGGATGCGCGGGCACTACCGCGAATCTTCAGATTGTTTTGAATAGCCCCCCAAAATTTCCCTTCTTAAATCAAGCCACCCAAAAAATACTTGGCAGAATTTCAATTCCTACCGAAAAAAATCCCGGAATCGAAAATTTCAAATCCTAAAAAATCCCCTGAGCATCCTGGAGTACCCCCTTCCCCCCACCCCTTGGATAGAATTCTTCCTCTTGGTTCTTGTTTTTGTAGCAATAAATATCAGACAGTTCTTTTTGTTGTCGCTTTGCCCCAGTATTGGGATCCATCCCTTAGATTAACTACGTTAGTAAAAACAGAGGTATCTCGCAGCTATAACAAAGCCTCACTGGCTTGTTTGGGAAAACAATGAACGAACAAAGTTAGCTAAAGTTATAAAATGAATGGAACCGACCCCTAAAACAAAAGATCTAGAGCTGTGACATCATGATAGGGGTCCATTGAAATTAGAGGTTTTGAAAAGAGATACGAGGTAACTGTAAGAATAGGCCAGCTGGGATACTATCAGTGTGTCCTATGGTCGTTTTGAACTTTATAGCAATATCCTGTGCCAGGCGTTCACATCGTGGGAAAGAGAAGAGATATGAGGGAGTGGGATAGCAGCGACAATTTAATCAGGCTGTTGATCGATCATAGCTGTATTCAGTCATTGTCACTTACATGGTACACTGTAACTCCAGTAACAGAACTTAATCTATTGCCGAGTCTAACTGAACAATCCAAAATGAAGGCTATTGAGCAGTGGTTTCCAAAGATATTTTTAGATCTTTCACACGGCTTGGAGCCACGTTTTGATCTGTGCAAACCTCAGTACCCGGTGTTTCTTTTTTTTTTTTTTTTTTCAAACAACACTCCCCAGTATTTTCACATTTCCCTTCAACACTTTTTAGACTTAATTGGTGGAAGAACAGAAAAGTTAAGAGCACCACCCCACTAAGTTATGCCAGTAAGAGCAAAATTGTCCTACCGAGAGCAATGAGAGTCTCACCATCCACGACCACGTGAACAATTCCCTTAACAATAAAGAACACCTTATCCACTTCATCTCCTTGTTTTATGACGTATTGACGAGGCAGGAAATGCTGAACCTGTAGCTTGGTGGCGAGTAACCGCTTACAGCTAGGAACGACGGCTCGGAATACTGGGTTTTCCCTGAATAGCTCATCATGAATATGAAGACAGATGTCGGTTTGGAGAGTGCTTGGGAACATATCCAGTACCTGTTTATTACATTAAAAATTTGCAATCTCAAATTAATTCAACTATAAGACAACAGGCTTTTCACATGATCTTGCAGCGTGGACATTAAACTTAGATCTGTGGGGATCTGTTCTCCCGCATGACGACTTTCTCTTAGCTTGTTACTGGACTCTTTCGGCCAGGAGTAACGAGGAAGAAACGGACAGAAACTGAAATAGATTTGGGCTAACGTGTTCCAGTGTTGGCATATAAAAGGTCTCACGAGGAATGAGTTTTAAGTATACTAGTCAGCAGCGACACGCGATGCCAAAAGCGAAATCGAAGCCCCAACGGTATGACAGCATGCTACACGGTTAAAGTAATGAAAGGGATACATTTTAATACATGAGAGTTCAAGGAAGGAAAATCTCGTCCTCAACAAATGCGGCAATGAAGCAACTATTGCAGCAGTCGAACGTCTCTTGCACATCTCCATTTTGGTAGCTTCTTTTAGGCTCGTGCGCGCTCCTCCCTTAAGACCGGGCTCGAGAATGTGGACTGTAAGGTATGTTGGTCCTAAAATGACGTCCTAATAACCCCTAACAATCCCAAAATCTATAAAGTGTATGAATACCTCTGCAATACAGTGGTTCAGATACATTTCCTAAGCATTCAAAATAAGATGAATTAAGTTGAAAATGTGATCTACTGCCTACTGCTTGTTTTCCAACATTGCCACAAAAGGATTTGAATAGCGATGCTGCTCATTTTACTGCCCCCGAATCAAACCTGTCTTGAACATATCAGGTTGTTGCAACTGTGAAAAGTTTTCACGGAAAGTAAGAAAAAAGTTGTACTGGCCCAAGGCAAACTTCTTTTGCATCAAGTGACGCAACTCCCGTGTATGGCGTGACGCCCGCGTAATTCAGTATCCAGTAGTCATGCAAATTGATGGTTTTCACGGTGACGTCATCAGATTGCAAAGCAAAAAAAGCGAGGTTTTACGAATTCTTATTTACACTAGGTTGAAGATTAATAGGAAATAAATCTTTGTACAAGTTTCCAGCCCCGAAGCATGGTTCATTTCGAAAATACAGCAGTTTGAACTTCCGAGTTTTCACAGTGCGTGACACCAAAATAGGAATGCTATCTCCTTGAAAAAAGTCTCTCCACTTGATTTTCAGCAGTTTAACCATTTCAAGTATTAGAAGATATGTTTATGCGCAAGTATGCTAGGTCTCGAGTGAAAAGGAGGAGCTTTTATAGAAAAAGTGAACTCCAGATGTTTTTGTTGATTTCCGGCGGCCATATTGGTGGACAGTTTCTGTCCACCAATATGGCGTCTCCATACAAAGCTCTACAAAGGTGCGTGAAATGTTTCGGCAAATAACTCAGAAACTGTGGGCCACAAAGACCTGAGATTTGGACAAATTGTTTATATATTAGTCTTTTATAACATTTCATTTTCTTGGCTTCTTCCACTGGACGGTTTCAACTGTATTTTTTTGTGCCGTGTTTATTGCGTGACAATGAAAACGAAGAATCTGATTTGTTGCAAGACAGGCTTAAAAAGTGGGTGGTAAAACGCGCAACAAAGCTTTCCTGTTAGCTACAAAACAAGGTTCATGCTTCTATTGTCCGTTTTACCGGAGCTTAAGCTATACCGAAACAATACTTCAGGAAAGCGACTTACTGCTTGTAGATCGCCCGCTTTTAGGAAGTGAGATTCATGGAGGATGTGATTCTCCAAGTTCTCCTTAAGTGCCCGCGGTATTTTGTAGAAATTAACAAACTCCCGGATGAGAAGCAGATCTTCTTTTTGTCTGGAGCTTTGTAAATATAACCTCTGGATAATCACCGTCAAGTTTCCAAATATAGAAGCGTACATTAAAGCTAATAAAAAGCAAAAGAAGATCAAAAATTAATTTCAGACAGCTAAGGAATCTCGGATTGCAACTAGTTTCTTCAAATTGAACTTCAGTTTCATTTTATGGTGAGGTGTAATTAGTGAGATTTAGAGTTGGCACGTTTACTGCTAACGCCAAACGTGAATTTGTACCGCGTGAGACCAAGTTTTCCCTTTACTTGACGTTTACTGTTGATTGCTTATACGCAGAAATTAGCACTGACTCTCACGTTATTATCATCCATACGAATTGTTTTGAGCTGTTTTTATCTGCTCATTTCCTACTTTAAGAATTTCTTAACTTGAATCTCACGTTTGCCGTTTGCCGTTTGCCGTAAACGTGACTATAAACCTCTTTTATACGAAAAAGAAAGAGACAACAACCTTCGAAAAATAAAACACTGAACACACAAAAGACATTTCAATAAACTGTTAAAAAGAAAGCATCTTGCAAACATTACAGACAGCTTTTTGTTTTTTACACCGTATAACTACGGTTATAAGCCCCCCCCCCCCCCCCCCCCCCGCAGCCCCCACTTACTAAGCCCTGCCCCCAATTATAGGCCTACCTACCTGTAAACAAAGTTCCACGGGATATAAGCCTCCCCTGTATTGAAATGAATTATATTTTTACGACGTTTTGATCAGCACCGCTATCTGGTTTGTATTAAAACGCTTTTTTTCAGTCCGATAATAAGCCCCACCGGATATAAGCCCCCCGTTTATAAGATCTCCGAAAACCCTAACACGAAGTTTTATAAGGACCCTATAAGCTCAGGGCTTATAAGCGAAAGTTTGCAGTATGTACAAAACATGTACTGACTCACCTCCTACGATCATTACAATAATAGCAAACACTTTCTCACTGTTGGTACTCGGTGCAATATTTCCAAAACCAACACTTGTCAAACTGCTCAGAGTGAAATACAAAGAAGTGATATATCTTGTGTTCAGGCTGGGCCCACTCGTGGGATTTGATTGGTTGATCGGTTTGCTTATTTCCCCAGCCAGATATGAAAGCCACCCACTATCATCACGTGCTTCTACAATACCAATTGCGTGCCACACACAAGCCAGCCAATGAGCAGTGAGGGTGAATAGACACGTGAGCAGTACGATAACCGCCAGTCCATATTCAGAATAGCGGTCAATTTTCCGAGACACTCGCACCAGGCGAAGGAGACGCGCTGTCTTCAGTAACCCCATCAGAGTGGTGGCCTGGAGATCAATAAAAGACAAAAAAAAGCAAATAATTATTTTCTCTCTAGTAAGCCCCACCCACATGAAAAAAATGGCTTCCCTCAGGCTTACAACCAATAACTATCTTCATATTGTACTGGATTTTATTTGGATTTCAAAATTTGGCTTTGTCAGCACTTCTCTAAATAACAAAGTGTGCCACTCAACCACAAACTTCTGCTGAAACGAAAAACAAATTTCCAGACCAACAAATTAAACACATCGACCTTCAGAGAGACTAGACACCCATTCTGGAATTTTTCTGTTCAGATTAACTTATTTTATATTTTAGAATTATGCCTTAACCGGCAGAAGCATCACTTCAGCTAAAAGAATAATCAGTGTATTTTAAATCATTTAAAACTACGTATTGCTATTTCAGTGAAATGAATTCTTGCGTTTGTGTGCAGGATACCGTTTCTCCATAAGAGGCCAGGGGTGTCAAGAAAGACAAACTCGTAACTAGGTGTTCCTATGTGTCTAGTCGTTACACCAGTGAATAATTACGAATTGGTCCTCTCTCGTCTTAATTTTAACTAACAGAAGGAAAGAGTCAAGTCGTGGGGAGATGATGTATAATAAGTACTCTAAAACTGAATAAAACTGGCCTCATTACTCACCCCTTCATGTTGTGGATCGACAAGAAACTCAAACGGAATGGCTGCCACAAAGTCAACCCAAAACCAAGACTTGAGATAAAGCATTGCTATCTTTTTAGAGTCACTAATTACTTCCTCTGTTCCCTTGTCGACAACAGCGCTCCGAAAATTTATTGGTATGTCAATTATAAAGAGTAAGTCTATTATAAGATTTCCAATTGCAATAGGAGAGAGGTTCACCAAGTCTCCAAATCTACTTGTGTGCATTTTCGTTCGTCGTGGGGTCACGAACGCCACATCGTAAGGGATCACAATGGCCGTGTAGATGACAAAAGCAAGTATTAACCAGTCCCACGCGGCCTTAAACACAGAGTCGTGGTGTATTAAGCAGTATTTGCCTTTGTAGAGCGAGTTAAAAGAAGTCTGCGACCCTCCTGACATATTCTATACTGAAAAAGAAAACATTTTGACATAAAAATTATGAAAAATACTGGACGCAGATTGAGGATTAAGTGGTTATTAAGAATCATTCTTCTTGTGTTACTGCTAGCCATCAATAATTTTAAAAAAAACGTCAAATTTATGGTTGGCCAACTTTCCTATGAATTGCCGTTACAATGCACCATATTCTTAACTAAGTAACCCGTAACTAACTTATTCCGGCAGAATGGGCTGACCAAGAAGAAGTCCTTTAGAAGATGAAAATAACTGATATTTTTCATCCAATAATGAAAATGCCACCTTAACGGACTGCGAAGTAAAATTTCCGGGCGGACTTTTAATTAGCGCCACTAAAATGCTACCAATTACAGCAGAAAGTGTGTCATTAGGATTGTAACTGTTAAGAAAGAAGAGTCCCTTATTATATTATAAGCTAAGTTCATGTATTTTAAAGGAAGACGTTCAATCAAACACTTAAATTTGCTTTAACAAGACCACATTTTGAGATAGTCTGCGCGCTGACCGTCAATTATCGTTAAGTTATAGCGTGCAAAAAAGTTTTCGTCGTTTTTCTGAGGGATCTGCTTTAAGACTTCTTTCTGAAGAATAGTGTTAAATCCAATCTGGAGCTGCAATCTAGAGTAGCTCGTGGAATTGTCAGTTCACTTACCCAAGTTCTCTTCTTCTCTAACTCTGAAAGATAAATATCTCTGAGTTGTGTTTTTGCGTGCTCGCCTCAACGGTTCACTCTTATACGACTCACGTACCGTTTGACTTGCGTAACCCGATCAAAGCGCGCGCAAGTTGACACAACTTTGCAAAACAACGCGCGCTCTCAAGGAATCGTGATCACTTGTTGAGTCTCCCACGGCTATGTCGATTTCCACGCGATGGCTGCGAAAATTTGAGAAGAACTACTGCTATCATTCGGCCAAAAAAATGAGTTAATTCTATTTATATGTGATAACCGTTTTACAAAATAACTGTTCAATTGGCCCTACTTTTCGAAGGACATCTCATCCAGTTGGAAAGTATGAATCAGAAAAAATAGCCAAAAATCGTTGGAGCAGAAGCCTGTATCTTGATAGTCTGCATAATTCAGATTTGAAATTCTTTTGGAATTTCTAAAACGAATTTCCGTAAGGCAGGTCTGCGAGGAAATCTCACCTAAGTCGGGGTGGAACAACAATGCTTATGGCTTGCCAACTTTGTTGGAGAGGGAAGATGCCTTCGGCATATATAAATGGACTGCTCCTTATCACAGTGGTACTGTGAAGAGGTCAGAGAGTATCTTCACGAACTTTATTGAAAAAAGAAACTATACCAATTTTAAAATTAAGTTGTTCAATTTTTATCATACCAAAGCAGCAAACAGGTTAGTCTAGTAATTAAACATTTTTGGTTCTGAGTTCAGGTGCAGAACATCCCTTGCTCAAGCTTCGTAAGTAATTTAAAATTGTCTCAAAGTTTTCTGTTAGTCTTTCATCCATTGTGGTAAGCCGGCTTTCTAAATTCTCTATTCTTAGTTCAAGCATTCTAAATTCTGTGTTATGCGAGCAATGCACTTGAGCGGAATTTAACTGTGGTATTAGCGATGGAGGTGCAGTGTTAACAGATGGCATTAGATTATGGATTCTGGCTTTACTTCCACCGTCATGCTGTTGGCAGTTTATATCCACCCCAGTTGAAAGTTCTTGTATCTGCGGAATTTGGCCGTTAACGAATAATGTTGCTGACCTCATGCGATCGACCCTATCCACTTTGCCATGAGAAAAGAAAGTTGATCGTGCGTTAGACAATCTTCGCGGATAGCCTGAGCTGGTTTCTTCCGCAGACAAAACGAACTGGACTATTTCTTCCTCCTATAGAGATAAATTTAGAGATCAAGCACGTCTAGTTATCTCTTCCGGTTACTGCCTCTTAGGGTATGGACTGCGATGCAGCCTGAGAAAACAAACCAACAATCACGAATCCACAACTGGTATCACCGCAAAATAAAGTGTGACGCCCAGAAATTCCATACTGGTGACGCGTCACTACCCAGATCTGGGTAAGGCTTCTGATTTGTTGAGGCAAATTTCCCTCGAGGCACGACCAATCAGAAGCACTACCCAGATTTGTGTAGTGACGCGTCATCTGTATGAAATTTCGGCGCACGTTCCAAGAAGGAAAAAGCCCTGGAAAGGAGTTTGTTCTAGAGGGGACAAAATTACAATATCCTCAGACACAGGAAACTGTTACAGTGCAAAATTTTTGCTTTGTTATGTTCTTTTTCCCTCACGTACACAAAAAATAGAATTCAATACGTTGTCTTACATTGGCCAAACTGTTGATTCTATATGCAGAGGCATGTTGCGGAACTATACCCAAGAAAGTCCACACATTTATGGGCGTCTGTTTTAGGCACTTGAGTGCTTTCCGCTATCCTCTCAGGTAGAAAATACAGCCACTGCTAACCAAAATACAATTGGCCTGTTCCAGGCGTTCAAATAATAGGGACGGTGCAACGAAAAGTGAAGAAGAAAAACAGCGAGGAACAGGCTATAATATGATAAATTGATCTCACCTCCGCTTCAGTCCCCAGGTTGTACGCCAGCTCCAGATGAGTTAGAAAATCTTCTCGAAACGATGAGTAAGCCTTTAGCACCGCAATCAAATCACTCCAAGCAACTGAATGAATTTCGCCTTGCGTTTGAACGCGAAGGCTGGCATTGGCTTGCGGAATATACAGACTCTTAACTGTACTGTAATCACAGCTGATGACGTCACCTTTACCTGTCAAATAAACAAGGTTTCAACAGCTAATAGTATCCAGCGATATAACTTTGTTTAGAGTAAAGAAGTGTGACGTCACAAAAATTCAATTTTGTGAAATTATGGGATGGGTTGGCACATTCGGAAAGGACAAGATAAAAAAATTATTTTGCCCCAAATTAGCCTGTTGATGTCTTGGATTGTAACTTTTACGATCGAGGCCTATTTTAGAAGGATTTGTGTGGAGTCATCGAAGCATAAATAAAAGTATGTATACTTCCCCAACAATTTGCATCAACAGCCGGGCGGATTTTTGGCAAGGGGACTTTTTTCATCTTGTTCTTCTGAATATGCCAACCTATCCCATAATTTCGCAAATTTACTTTTTACGACGTCATCGCTTCTCCTCTATTGTAACTGAAATTTAAACTATGTATCTCAGTTAAAAAAATTGTGATAATTTTTTATTAGCCTTTAAGTTCCTTGGTGAGCTTCCCAAAACGAAGTTTAACTTAGGCCGCTGTTAATCAAATCTGCAAATCTTTGGACTTCCAGATATCTCCCCTAGTGTGTTATTTTAAGAAGATAAATGCTTTTCTAGAGTACGCTATTTGCTATCATGAAACTAGTTAGGATAAATGGTGTTGGGATAAAAGCATTGGGCAAAGTGAAAATGACGCAGAACACTGGCTTAACTCCGTTTAAATAACTGGCCCTTAATATTTCAAGCTACTGATGGATTCTTTGGATTTTATGCAGCTTTTGCGATTAGTTTAAGTACAGTGACCATGGTAACTGCCTCGGTGTGAGTTTCACAATCGGACACAAAGTGCGCTTACTATTTGTCAAACTGGCCGGCCAGACCAGTCCAGTTGTAAGGAGAAGTCTACTATTAATCATGACCATATAGCCAGATCATCTTATTCCTAAATAATGTGCTCGGGAGTGACTGCTTTAGTGGAAACTTCGAGAAAAGACTAAGTGATTTCATTTTTTAAATGACCGGTCTGGCGATCTCAAGCCGGCTAGTTCTGACTTCTGGAAAACGTCCTAGGTTAAACCATTATAGAATACTGCTGCAACCCACCTAATGTTAGCACAGTCTCGTCATGTTTTACCACTTCAATGTTGCCTTTAGCTATGAAGTACAAACGTTTAACCTCATCTCCTTGTTTTATGATGTAGTGTCCTGGAAGATAATGTCGGATTTTAAATCTCAAAGCCAGAGCACGAAGACATCCCTCTGAAGCAGTTTTAAACACGCCACATTCTTCGAATAAACCTCTGTGTAAATGGAGGCAGACATCTGCCTGAAGCGACTCTGGAAAACGCTTGATTACCTAAAAACAAATTGATAAAGTAAATAATGTGTGTCGTTTCTATTCCAACCGTTTATGACTGTTAATATATAGATTAGCCAAGGATAAAAGCGAAGCGTCCATTTTTATACTTTTAATTACTTAAAACCAAAATAATAAAACGAATAAGCTTCAACCTAAACTAAGAAATCCAGAAATTTGTTCTTACTAGTAACTGATTAACGAAAAAAAGAGAAAATTATAAATTAAATTTGATCACAGTACTGATAGCATAGTCTTGGAAAAGAATCTTAGCCAAACGTCTGTATCAGTAAAGTTGCCACATAAGGATTCGTGCGTCTTACCGTTTCCATGTCAACGCCTTTGGTGTAGGCCCACTCGTGTCTGAAATATTTCTCTAACTCCTCCCTAATGAACTTGGGAATGTTGTAAAAACGAACGAAGTCCTCGATTATCCTCAAGTTATCATGGAAACGTGACGTTCGTGAATAAAGCCGCTGAATGATCGCGGTTAAATTTCCAAATATGAAGGCATACAGCAAGGCTGGGAAAATCAAAAATTATTGTACTTATAAATATTGGATTACACGATTTTTTGTCTGTGGATAAAATATGTAACTGAAAAGTGGCCGTTTAGATAGAAAACTGGATACATAAGTTGCTTACCTCCGAAGATCATGACACAAACCGAAAATACTTTTTCCGCATCAGTGTTCGGAGAAACGTTTCCAAAACCAACGCTTGTGAGACTACTAAGGGTGAAATAGATAGCAGTAATGTAGCGGGTGGATAGGCTTGAGTTACTACTAGTGAAATTTGTTCCATCGCCATACTGTTGTCTCTGAAGCCTTTGTATCCAGCCGAATTTATTCTGTGTCTCTGAAAAACCAATGGCGTGCCAGACGCATGCCAACCAATGAGCGATGAGAGTGAACAAGCACGTAAGCAGGATGACTACTGCGGTGCCATACTCCGAGTAGCGGTCCAGTTTTCGCGCCACACGTACCAATCGAAGAAGGCGCAAGGTTTTCAATAGTCCAAAAATAGGTGTAGTCTGAATCGACAAATAAATTTAAAATTATCCAGTAAGGTTTATTAAATTTAAGTGAGCAGCTCTTTATTTACCCTTAGTTTGACCAGTTTACTCATAGTTTTCACAACAAGACGCCGGATAAAGAGTGGCTAACGAGTTTTTAAAAACCGCAATTGCAATCCGTTTTAATCTTCTTCAAGTTTGTCGACCTCTGTCTTCTTTTGAGTTTGCTGTGTTATTCATACCATCTTTTTACGTTTGGAGCTGTTGATTTAAATTTATGATTCACTCATTATTTAGTGCTTGGGCTTTTACTGTTGAATTTTGATAAGTGTCGTGACACAGCTCAATCTGTTAAATCGTTAAGCTAGAGATTCCACAAAGTGTCACTGGCCGCCCTCAACTTAGACTGCAAGCACTCCCTTATTTTTCTCAGTGATAGTGGAGCAAGTAAAATTCGAAGCGCGCGTGAAAACATTTGCAAGCAAGGAGGAAAGCAATACGCGAAGGGAAGAGAGAAGCGTACTCAATTGTTTGCCTTGTTTCGCTATCCCTGAGTAACCTTAAGCACTATTTTTAATCTGCTGTTAGGGTAGCGTATCCAAAAAGTGGCTTTTCTTCTACCATACATATTCCAGATGGAATCAACATTAAGAAATTGTAGTTTTATAAGACAGCGGAAAAACCGGAGTACTCGAAGATAAACCTCAAGGGGCGAGAAGGCCGAACGAACAACAAACTCAGCATCCGCACAAATGACATCACCTCCGGGATTTGACCCAGGCGTTTATGGAAGGAGAGTGCTCATCCCTAGCGCTGCGCCAATAGCCGTAGAGACCTTTAGATTCTACCTAAGACGAGTACGACTACGAGGAGGAGATTTCCTTAATACTAAGACGTACGCGCGCTTGAAACAGTGTCATTTTTAGTAGGCGGGAAAACGTTATATTCCAGTCTTCATTCTGCTATGAGTTTTAGCAATAATATCGTACTAGCGGAAAAAAACAAGTTCTGAAAAGATAGAAGTTTCAACATTTTGTGATCGGAATAGGGCTTAACCACCTTCAATAACATAACGTTGCTGGCTTTTCTGGTGGAAAAAACGGTTAAATGAAGCTTTCCAGGATGTCTATTTTTTTGACAATACGCGAAATGCCTTTAAGTCAAATCTCGTCCTCGAATCTCAAAAGGTCTCCAGTATTAGCTGTGGAAAACTAACCAAAACTTACCGAATCCACCTTTTCAACTGGTGATAAAACCATTAACTCGATTGGTATGGCCGATAAAAAGTCAACCACAAACCAAGATTTCAAATAATGCAGTGCAATTTGTCTTGGAGCGCTTACAACTTCGTCGGTTGAAGGATTAAGAAAGGTTGTCCTGAAGTTAATCAAAATGTCAGCTATAAATATAACATCGACCAGAAGGTTGACGGCAAGCAGAGGGGTAACTTCATCGAAGTGTGACCATTTGCTTCCTTGTAGCGGTACTAAAAAGGCTGCAAAGTAGGGAATTTCTACCGCGGTGAATATAACGAGCGCCAGAATAAGCCAGTCCCACACTGCTTTGAAGAGGGAATCATGGCGGATTTTACACGGGTTAAGATGCGTGTCCGGTCGAGGATTTGAACTGGAACTAAGAGACATAACCTGGAAATAAACAAAATACGAGTGCTTATTTTGAACATTTAGGGCTGGAAAGTGTTACAATTACACACAAAAAAGATCGACCACTCTATGGAGAGACTAATGTTGTCCTTATGCATTGGCTCCACTGGGACCCGTTAGCCTGGGTGATGAGGCGTTTGGAATGAATCACGGAGAAACTGAGCTCCCGTACGCCTAAATTCATCGTTCGCGTTGAACGTTAAACGCAGAATCATTGCAACATAATTCTCAATAAGAGGTTATGAAGCCGCAAAAGCCAATTTATTAAAGAAAGATATTTCAAAGAATGTAACAACGATTTACAACTCGTTCCTTTCCTAGACTGCAAAACAGTCCGTATTTTTGCGTATTCAAGTACTCGCGAGCAGTCAAACAAAAGGTCTGGAACGAGGCTGAAAACAGAGAGCGAGACCAAGAGCGAGACTGCGCGCTTCGCGCGCGTAAGACTCTTACGCCACGCTTTACAGATTTCTTTACTGATTTTGAGAAAAAAACCGACTGTTTTCCAGTCTATTCTTTTCCATGTGGCTTATGTGTTTCATTTCAGGCCCTCGGCACAGTTATATAACAATCATTGTCTCTTGATGCTACTGACAAGTAATAGTATATCGGACAAAGCTACACCTGCAATTAGAGATCTTATCACCTTACGCTCATCCAAGAATAATCTTTGAGAAGATTACATCTCTTTCTAAGTAAACACGACTAAACTCATATCACAGAGATATTTTGCCACTAAAAAATGGAAGGAGCTAGAAAATGATACTAGAAATAAGGCAGGCACTAATAGATTAAAAAACAAAATTCGATCGCTCAAGTTTGACTGATATCTGGATATTGGAATTTAATATTAACTGCTGCATGTTTTTTGTTGTTGTTGTTTTTATTGTATGTCTTCTTAGTACGTAGCTTTTACAGTTTTTATCTGATGAATTATTCTATATTTTTTAGTCTTTAATTTTTGGAATATACTAGGGCTGTGGATTACCTATAAATTAGCTGTTTAAGCAAAGCTCTAACTGGAGCTACAGTTTTGGAGTCGCTAGAATGCTACACTGAACTTGAAATAGTGTCTCTACCAGAAACGTAATTACTACAAGAGACTACAATACATTTTTGTTAAAAATGAACATTCCGTACAGTTAATTCCATGTTTGAAATGCGGAATCGTTCAATCGAACAAACCATATCAAAGAATTTTTGTCAAAAGCGGGTTTTTATATAGTTTTTAGTCCGGCCATAAGGTAATCATTTTGCTCGAAACTTTCAATCTTCCGGAAGGCTCCGCGCGCTTCGAAAAAGTCTTTCCGGAGCACATGCCAAAAACACCAATCTGTCAGATCTGTAACTATGAAATTGTCAAAAGTTCATGTAATTATAACATCAGGACTTACCCAGACTTCTGCTGTTTTCTGGTTCGGAAAGAAGTATATCTCTGAGTTTTGTTTACGCGTGTACACCTCAACGGTAAACTCGCGCAGACTTGCTTACGCACCGTTTGAATTTTACTTCCAACACTTACGTAATCATTTGGCTTCGGGTGCGCGGAGTCTGACAAACATGTCAAGCATGTGAAACCCTCCTTCACCGTATCTTTTGACGTTTTGACATTTCACACTTTGACACGAAAAACGGTTTTTCAGAAAGTGGATGGGGTATAACAGATGCATACAGGCTCTCCCCTTCTTTCTTCCCCTTGATTTTCGCTGGTTCGCTATTTCACTGCTCGCTCACTATTTTCCCTTGTCTGCCCTGAACAAGAGCCCGTCACAGGCTAGCTCAGTAACCTGAGAATCAGGCTGAATTTTCATTTCGCTTTGTAAATAACATTCAGCGGTAGCCGTTTAGAGAATGTATGAGAGCCGCCAAAATTGGGCCTGATCTCAGGTTAAGCTCAGGGAGGAAATCACTTCTTTCCTTTTTCTCGCAGACTATTTTCCACAAAGTCCCCATCAAAGCAAAAGAAATTTATCAATTGGAAACGCGAAAATAAGCGAAGCTTTGCTGACGTTATTGGCGAACCTTTGTTTAAGTTTTTTTTTTTTTTGCCTCATCGGCACATGCGTGTCATTCTCTGATCAAGCTATCTAAATAATCTCTCTGAATATCGAAAGAGCATAAAAATTTCAGTTAACTGTGAAAATTTGAGCCGGACATACCGAATAGTTTTGGAGAAATTATCTTTGAAAAGGTCGAAACTTTACAAAGAATGGGCGGGTTAAAACATTAATGGGTGGTTAAACACGAATGAATTCTCGTACATTCTTTCCTAGCACCTGCTACGCAAGCTAATGTTGAGCTAGATGGAGCCGCAATACATCGGAGTAAGACTGAGGGTCCTTTGTAAAGATAACAAGAGGGAGCCTGATACGTATCTCTGCGAAATGTTCCGCGTTTCGCCAGCATGGAGGATCTCAAACAGCATCTCGTAAACAAATGGCGCGCCAGCAAAGATCGTTATTATAGGGTCTTGGCATCAAGGACAGTTTTCGTGCATTCGTTTTCTGCAAAAGTAAAATGTAAAGATTGCATTCCTAATAACCCCATAATACTATTGGGTCACGGTATTGTCTATCGCGCTTTGCTGATGTCAACCTATAAACAAAGGTCTTGGAAAGTTCCATGCCTTAGTGAACCAAACAACTAATCTATAATCCCTGGGAACGAAAATAAAAGAGATAATAACAGGAAACCCAACTTTAGTGCAGAATTTCGCATCCAATTTATTACTTAAATTTCATTTTTATTTGTTTATTTCAACGATAATTACAAGAAAGAGTATACAAAATTTCGAATATTGGTTCGTGAATTTTCATGTCTAACATTCGTTAAATGAACGATCGTCAAAAACATGCTTACTAACATTTATGACAAAGCGCATTTGTACATTTCCTTGCTCGCGGTAAAAATCCGGTTTGTCTTTTGAACTTCTCACATTTAATTTCTTTTCAAGAGACTTTTAGAACCATATAATATAACTGGTTCATTGTTAGATTATGGAAATTATCTCTTTTTTTTTACTTTATTATTTCTATTTTTTGCTCATCTGTTCATTGTTAAAATATGGAAATTTGATTTAATTGCACTGCATTTCAAATGAAAGGTTCCCTTGTGCTGTTCATTAGCGGATCCACACCTTCAAATAACGGGGGGGGGGGGGTCATCCAGACCCTGACACAAGGGGGGGGGGGCGGTTTAAAATTTTTTTTCCGGCCCTTCGGGCCTCAGTTTGGACTAAAAATGAGGGGGGACACGGGTCCCCCGGCCCCTCCCCTAGATCCGCCACTGCTGTTTACTAATATCTACGAAATATCTACAGTACTTCGATAGGTATAAATGGAGGTTTAACATTTTTATTTTCTGAGGAATAGAACTTCAGTGTGGTTCAACTCTGGACAAAGAAATGACTAAACTTTTACAAGCAAGGTCACTTCTTGACCCTTGTAGATAATGACCGACTCATTTAAAATATCGGCTGTTTGTGATTGGCTCCAGCTAATTCTTCATAACCAACTGGCGCTTACCATATTTGGAAGAGGCGAGCAATATACCATTTAAACGATGGCATATTTGATTGGAAGCGAGGTTGATCGATGGTGTATTTGATTGGAAACGAGGTTGATCGATGGCATATTTGATTGGAAGCGAGGTTGATCGATGGCATATTTGATTGGAAGCGAGGTTGATCGATGGTGTATTTGATTGGAAACGAGGCTGCTTGGCCTATAGACCATCGATCAACCTCGCTGTTTATTCAAGAGTAAATTTGCATAGACGCTGGCCACGTGAGTAAAAACGCTCTATACTCTCATCGACCACAAGCTCTTTACCAATTAAAGCGAGAAAAATCGCTCTGTTTGTTTAAAAATTTAAAATTAAACTGTTCCATCAATAAATACCGTAAAATTCCGAATTTAAGCCCCGGGCCTTATATTTTTCAACGGCCCTTTTTGAGGGGCTTATCTACGGAGGGAAATTTGGGTTTACAAATCGATTGGGCTAGCCTTATAGTTGGAAGTAAATTTACCGTTTTTGTGTTGTTTTCTTTGTATTTGAGGGCAATTTTCCAAGTACAAGCCCCCGGGGGGCTTATATTTGGAGGGGCGAGGTAACGGAGGGAGTTTTTGCTTCACCGGTTTGGGCTTATATCTGGAGGGGCTTATACATGGAGGGGCTTATTTTCGGAATTTTACGGTATTTGGTAAATAGTTACTTGGCAACATTAGTACGAGAGAAGGATGAATACGAAAGAAACGCACGGACGTATTGATTAAACATTTGTGGTTCTGAGATCAGGAGCAGAATGTCCCTTCTTCGAACTCCGCAAATAACTCAAAATTGTCTCAAAGTTTCCTGATATTCTTTCCTCCATGGTTGTGAGCCGCGTTTCTAAGTTCTCCATCCTTTGTTCAAGCATTCTAAATTCTGTGTTATGCGAGCACTGCACTTGCGCGGAATTTAGCTGTGATATTAACGAAGGAGGTGTGGTGTTAATAGATGGCATTAGATTATGGATTCTTGGCTCACTTCCCCCGCCGCCATCTCCTCCCGTTGCATGTTGTGTCTGAGGAATTCTGCCATTTATGAAGAAAGTTGGTGACCCTGTGCGTTCGAGCCTGTCCACGTTACCACGCGAGGAGAATGTTGATCGTGCGTTGGACAATCTCCGCGGAGAGCCTGGATTTGTCTCTTCTGGAAATAAAAGGACGACCTCTTCATCCTACAAAAACAAATGATAGATGGTTAAATAGAGTGCAACTACTTTAAAGTTATCTCTTCCAGTTCAAACTGTTAACGAAAAGGATGTGATGTGAGTTTTTTTTTTTTGAGATCACATTCCTTTTATACTTTAAACCAACAATGAATATGTTCCAGACGAAAGTAAATTGTCCGAAAACATACAACAGCAAGATGTAACAACAAAAAAATCCATGCAGAGCAGAGACGGATACACGAGTAGCAGAAACATACAAAAGGGGCATCCAAAGGAGATGAAGTCACAATATCCGCAGATCTACAACAAATGTTGAAGCAAAAATATCGTCGCATCTAACACTCTTTTAAAAATTTGGTCTGTCACACTTCCGCGAGCTTATCGCGATCTCACCTCCGCGTCAGTCCCCAGATTATACGCTAGCTCCAAATGAGTGAGAAAATCTTCTCGAAATGAAGGGTAAGCCTTTAGCACCGCAACCAAATCACTCCAAGCAACTGAATGAATTTCGCCATGTGTTTGAACGCGAAGGCTGGCATTGGCTTGCGGAATATACAGACTCTGAACTGTACTGTAATCACAGCTGATGACGTCACCTTTACCTGTGAAACAAACAAGACACAACAATCCAGATAGTATCAGTAACTTAGTTTGCTAAGAATTCTCATTCTAATTGTTGCAACTAAATTTTTTTTAGCTCGGATTGGTCATTCGAAACAACAAAATCAGTTAGAAATTATAATAAATTCTTAATAGTTTAAATTAAGAGCAATAACTACAAAGTTATCGCGATGGCGATGACTTTGGAGGGTTCTTTGAATAATTATGTGCTTAATTCGATTGTATGTACTTAAAAGACTAATTAACAATTTAAGGAAAAAATAGAAAAGGGTTTAATAGGTGTTTATTAAGTTTGATAAAATGCATCGTCTGAGATTTAAGTTTCATTTTTTGAGAGGGGGTGGGAAGAGTAGTAAAACAATCCAGCAATCCTGGAAGAGTGAACAGAACCATAGGAAAGATTTATGGGTGTTCATTAAAAGTTTCTTTTGAATTCGACTTTTAGCTGTGTGCATTGAACTGAAAAATATCGTGCAATTTTTTTGGTGTAAATTGAAAAAAAAAACAATTTCATCATTCAAGTTTTCCTGTTTCTTTCTCTTTTTTTTGGATTTCACGTAACCCTCAATTTAGGCGCTGTCAGAAAAAAAAACATATTAGCAAAATACCAACCTAAAGTGAGCATAGTCTCGTCATGTTTTACCACTTCAATGTTGCCTTTAGCTATGAAGTACAAACGTTTAACCTCATCTCCTTGTTTTATGATGTAGTGTCCTGGAAGATAATGTCGGATTTTAAATCTCAAAGCCAGAGCACGAAGACATCCCTCTGAAGCAGTCTTAAACACGCCACATTCTTCGAATAAACCTCGGTGTAAGTGGAGGCAGACGTCTGCCTGAAGCGACTCTGGAAAACGCTTGATTACCTAAAAAAGATTTGTGAGATTAATATGCGTGGTACATCACTTGTCTATTGTGTACAACAATACAGCTAAAACGCCAACCTACAAGTAAGCTCTCAAATTATAAATTCTGTACAGGGCCCAGTTGTTCGAAGGCCGATTAGCGCTTAACCCAGGGTTAAATTTAACCCCCGGGTTTCTTTTTCTTGTGTTGTTCAAAGCATTTTCTCGGATAATTTTCTCTGTTATATTTAAGGGCATCTAATCATCAACTTGTTGACAGAAATCATTAAACTGTATTTACTTTTTGAGCTTTCAAATCTGAATTCCAAATTCGCACTAACCCTGGGTTATCTAAACCCAGCTTTGAACAACTCGGCGAAAGAGTGTAGGATTGGGTGGAAAAGAAAGTTTCGAGTTTTGTGGGGCTTAGGTCACTAAACCTCATCCAATAAATTATTATTAGAGTTGCTACATATGGGGTCAGGTGTCTTACCGTTTCCATGTCAACGCCCTTGGTGTAAGCCCACTCATGTCTGAAATATTCGTCCAACTCCTCCCTAGTGGACTTGGGAATTTTGTAAAAACGAACGAAGTCTTCGATGATCCTCAAGTCACGATGAAAGCGTGACGTTCTTGAGTAAATCCGCTGAATGATCGCGGTTAAATTTCCAAATATAGAGGCGTACATCAAGGCTGTGAAAATCAATTCAAATCTTTGTGATTGTTGACGTAGAAGTTTAACACTAGACTATACGATGGAGAGGTAATTTTGTTACTGAAAATTATAAAATTCTCAACTGAGGTGTGGCCATTAAGATGAAAGTTTCTGGCCAACACCTAGTGCTCTGGTAGACCTGGTACTGTTTGTTATCCTGTAAGGGGAAGTTCAAACAGTTTTGATCGTGACTTCTAAAACTTGTAGACTGTTCACAGTCTCCTATTTTGTCCGTACATGGTCGAGATCGAGCACCTACCGTTAGAGGCGGCCATCTTGGTTTCAAATGCACCGTGTCCAGCCTGGGAATAAATATGAAATCTACTTAGAGGGTGGGGGACGGTTTGAGAGGAGGGTTCCCGCCACCACCATCAACCCTGACAGCGCCCCCTCGGAACATTTGACATGGCGGTCTGTCACGGAAAGCGCGCGATCTCGACCATCTAAAGAGAAAAGGGGTCTGTGAATAGTCTAAAAACTTGTTGAGGAATTTACTCTAAACCTATTTCAAACGTTTCCGTTAAAAGCAAGGATGCATAATCTGCTTACCTCCAACGATCATCACACAAACCGAAAATACTTTTTCCGCATTAGTGTTTGGAGAAACGTTTCCAAAACCAACGCTTGTGAGACTACTAAGGGTAAAATAGATAGCCGTAATGTAGCGAGTGGAGAGACTCGGATTAACACTCGTGGAATTAAGCTCCTGTATCCAGCCTAATTCATTCCGTGATTCTGCAAAACCAATGGCGTGCCAGATGCATGCCAGCCAATGAGCGATGAGAGTGAACAAGCACGTGAGCAGGATGACTACTGCGGTGCCATACTCTGAGTAGCGGTCTAGTTTTCGTGTCACTCGTACCAATCGCAGAAGACGAGCGGTTTTCAGAAGTCCAAACAAAGTTGTTGCCTGAAATGAAATAAAAATAAGGTTTTAAAATCCACCGAAGGTTTTGAAATTAAAATGAGCAGCTTTTTGGCACTGCTGTGCGTTTGGCCAACCAACAGACGTTATTTACGATACCAGCCATATTTGCACGTACTTAAGGATTTATGGGATAAAAGCAATGTCACGTGGCTTCTCAGGGACAAACAAAAGACAAAATTTGCCAATACGCCTAACCGCGATCGAGTATGTTTATTCTATCAAAGCGACACGGTGATGCAAAATGTACAGTTCGAGTTTCGACCAGATTTACGTCATTATTGTTTGCTGTGAGGACATCTACGGTCGCTACTGCCTGGGTACTGCATTCAAAAACGCAACAATGATCCATTCACCCACAATTTGCCGTTATTGTCTTTAAGATGAAAAGTTCTTCATTTTCTGTTGTCTAGAATAAACAAACTCGACCGCCATTCTCGCATTGGCATAGAGAGATGAGGTCGATAAATTGTAGCGTTTTAATTAAGCGGTATGTTGGGGCAACAGATCGCTCCAACAAATCACTGTGTCACTGGCCTTTTCCAAATTCAGGCTGTATGCACCCCTTTGTTTTTCTCAGAGAGGTAAATCAGGAAGTACATGCCTGGCGTGCGAGAGCCAGATAAGCGAAAAAAAACGTTGGTGGGTACAAAAAACGCCATCGGCGGGAACGGCGACAAGCGGTGGGATCAGAGAGAGGCCCACTCACTTCCCTGAAGAAACTAAGGTATAGAATTACTATTAAACTACTTGTGATCTATAGTTCCAACAGACAAATACACTAACTACAGCCTCTTACATACAATGCAATCTAGACATCATCAGCAGTCAAAATAGACAAAATAGAGGTAATAAGATCCTCTCTTGTAGTCGTGCACCCGTAAAGTGGCCCATCCGTTACCACAATTGAAGATCGAATTGGAACTTACAGATGTCGAAGAGAAGGATGAACCGAAGTACCGTAAACGATCTAATTGACGCCCTTTCTCAAATAAACTCCTCTTGTCTATTAAAGACCCCTTCGACGCTTTTAAGTTTGTATCAGACGCTCCACTCTAATACACCGCGCTCCCTGTCCAATAGACGCCCAGCATGACAATTGCTCTATTTATAAACAGTGGTGATATTTTTGTGGAGTTTGTTAGCGATGAGAATAAACAACGCCTCTCTTTTTTAAACGCCTTCTATCTATTTAACGCCCTCGCTTAGGCTCGTGAAATTTAATACTAGACGCCTGGCGAGCGTCTGTTAGACCATTTACAGTAAGGGAGAAAAACTTTCCAGAGCAAGAGAGGGGAATATAAGGCAACCTTAGGCTGAATTTCCGCCGCTATCTCAAGTCTGCTATTTTTGCCTTCCCGAATAGCGGCTGGTAACCACTTCGACCCAGGGATTCGAACCCAGGCCATTTCGGTAGAGGCCAGGGCCAGGTTGTTCAAAGCTGGGTTTAGGGGCCATAGTTCAGTATTAAAATGGAATGCTTATGAAACCCATTAGACTCTTCTGCCATATGTTTTTTGGACCTGACCGTGCACAACGTTCAATAGCATTCCCATCATTTTGAACTTAACCCTTTAAGTCCCAATATCAACATACAAATTCTCCAAACTGATCCTCATACATTTCCTTTAAGAATTAGTTGAGAGAATTTAAGAAAAGATCAAAGCATTTTCTCTTTGGTGATCATTTGTTAATTCTCATAACCTAATCTCTTGACAATGTATGGATATTGTTAGGAGAAAATTGATGTTGGTCACCATTGGGACTTAAAGGGTTAATGGCCAATAGAAACATCGCGTTAAATTTATACAGTCACAATTTGTGAACAAAACACAAAGGATTGTGCAGGGTCAGGGAGCTTCCAACATAACCTACAGCACCGTTGTTTTCAACTTTGATGTTTGCCGGCTTTCCTAACCAGTCTCCTCCACTAACTATGTCCACGGTTAGTGCGAAATTGAATTCAGATACATGAAAGATTAATAAGCAAATTCAGTTAAATTCGTCTTGTCCACAATTTGATGATTGGACGATCTAATTAGAATAGCGAAAATTATCAGAGCAAGTGCTTTTGAACAAAAGAAGAAAACCGGATTTAAATTTAACGCCGCTTTACCTCTAAACGGCCTTTGAACAGGTGGTCCCAATAATCTCAGCCGTACGCCGTCATTTTCCGGCCCCTTAAAAAGACTTCTCCAGAATTATAGCCTGCAGTGCAGGCATTTTCATCGGGCGCGAGCGAACGGTTTTGATCACGAAAGCGCCATGTTGAAACTCCTGAAGAGAGGAGGAAATGGGGCGAGTCAAGGGGAGGGGGGGGGGGGGCGGTGAGAAAGAAGAGAAAACGTTCTCCCCTCCCCCTTCCCCCTCTCCTTTTTTCGCCCTCACACCTACGCTAAGGGTTACTATTTCTACTCTCCCTAATCTTCCTCTGTCATAAAATCAAAGATGGCGGCTTCATCGTAGCGGTCCGGTTAACAAGCTTTCGCCCACCCAAAATACGCCTGCAGTGCAGGCTACCAGAATTAACGATGACTTACCGAATCCATCCGGTTTTCAACTTGTGACATTACCATATAATCTAACGGTATGGCCGCTACAAAGTCAACTACAAACCAAGATTTCAAATAATGCAGTGCAATTTGTCTTGGAGCGCTTACTACTTCGTCGGTTGAAGGATTAATAAAGGTTGTTCTGAAGTTAATCAAAATGTCAACAATAAACATAACGTCCACCAGAAGGTTAAAGACCAGCAGAGGAGTAGCTTTATCGAAGTTTGACCATTTGCTTCCTTGTAATGGTATTAAGAATGCCACGGAATAGGGAATTTCTATTGCGGTGAATATAACCAGCGCCAGAATAAGCCAGTCCCACACTGCTTTAAAGAGGGAATCATGGCGGATTGTACACGGGTGAAGATGCGTTTCTGGTCGAGGATTTGAGCTGGAACTGAGGGACATAACCTGGAAATAAACAAAATACGAGTTCATATTTTGAGTATATTTTGAGAATTTGGGGCAGGGAAGTGTTACAATCACAAACAGAAAAGATCAACCACTACAGGGAAAGACTAGTGTTGTGTCCATTAGGACACACTATATAAAGACTACTGGCACACAGGCATGACTTTTCACTCCATAGACACTCTAGACATTGGTGTCATCATGAACCTCTCTCGCTATCCGGCTTATCAGAAGTCCGAAAGGGTAGAGGACTTTCTCTTGCGCTCCCTTTTACTTTTCTTTCTACTCATCGCCCCATTTCGTACATAAACAAGATGGAACGCTTCATGCACTCAAACTCATCAAGCTTCATCTAAATTCGGTTGTTAAAACTTGTAATATTAGCAAAGAATATTATCACAATTAAAGACGCAACTTATGTAGATGCGAAAAGAAAGCCTGAAAAAATTCAGGCTTGCCAGGATTCGAACCCTGACCCGGTCTGCGATATCGATACAGCGCGCTTAACAATTTGAGCTACGAAGCCAACTAGAAGCAGAGCAGTGCGTTAAATTGGTGCTTAATATACTCGGGAAAGATAAAGATGAAATGATGCATATATGAATTTCCTGTATTAGAACCACGAAATGAAGAAATATGGAAAGTTGCTATGCAGTTACGCAAAGAAAGCGGAAAAATTTCAGGGTCATGAGATGAGTGTGTACTTCCAAAGTCGGTGCTCGTCGAGTACAATGGCGACTCTCATTGCTTGGTGAAATTTACAAGGATACAAGGACAGAATACCAGAACTAAATATCCAAGTAAATCACTTAACGTGGTGCGCGACGTAAAACGAATTGGGAACTCAACGAGGAGTGAAGGAAGTACCATGAACGGATTTATTGAACCACATCCAGATCAATGTTCCTAGCACAGAGGTAACAACTTGATACAGAAGAATCGACGGGGTCGATTGACAAGACAATAGGTCCCTAAGTTGTGAAATCGGTACAAAGTCGGTACAAATTTGGTTTGCAGACGCACCAGTGTTATCTGGACTCAAAAAGCTAAGCTGAGCTTGATAGAAGATGAGCACGAGTGTAGATAGAAATAAAGCCCAAATGGCTGACAGAAGTTAACACCATGAAGTCTACACTAGAACTGAACTAACTAAGATGAAAACGCTAAATTTGTAATTAACAAAACGTGCTTGAAAACGATTTAGAAAATATTACGTATTTCCCAAGTGGACATAACAGAAAATGGCTGGGAACGTGGCGTGGGCTTATCAATAAAAATCATCACTTATGTAGACGATAAATCGATTTATAATAACTACCGTTCGCACGTTCGTGCAATAAGAAGAAGAAGTCACGTTTCAAAACCAACACTTGGTACTTGGTACAAACGTCATTTTTCAAACTGATGACTGAAAATACGGCAGTAAAATATCTTTGAAAGCTGCCCACCTACACCTTCCCTAACTCAACGTTAGCACTGATATCTCACTTAAGACAAAATATTTGGATCAGGAAATACAGTACACTGAAGATTGTGTTGGATTACGCATTCCCTTTAAATTATCACGGGGAACTCAAAACGAATTTCGCTATTTTAAACTGAAAGCATTATAATCTAACGGAAAATTGCAAAAAGTGTTTTTCAGGATCAGAATTTTAACCTACAGCAGTCAAATTAGCTTCTTTCTTAACGTAACTATGATACTGAAAAGCCGCTTACAAGTTAGAACTTTTCGTTCACGATAGAAAAACAGAAAAAAGAAGGAAAATATAAAAGTACATCGAGCATATCAGTCACTTATTGACCAATATTCTGAGGATCGGAACTCCTCATGTTCGATCAAATGCTTCTTTGATCCCGAAAAGTGTCTCTTGATTTTACATCAGGCGAGAGAAAACTGGCTTTTTTTCTCCGAATGCTTGTCCTTATAAAATCACGTAGTCTTTCACGTTCAGCCAGAGGCTAAAGACCGTCGGCGAAAAAGTCTTATATTTCGATTGATTTTTTTCTTTTTTAAAAAAGGAGGGAGTTTTGCCCTCGAATGTTTGCCAGTCTTTCTTTTTTCCTTTTTTCTTTTAATTCTTTTATGAAAATATTAAAATTAGGGTTGCCACTCATCAGAAACTAAAAAATTCCCTGACTTTTCACCGATCTCTAAAGAATTTTCACCGACCTGACTTAGTTGATTAATACGAACAAACAATCCATGTTTACATTTGCTTGGGTTTTTTTAACTTGTGGATGACGCGTAACGTAAGGAACAAGTTATTGTGGGCACTGCGATATGCAAATGTATCACTCAGATGTAGACACCTTTCGTAAATCAGTCGGTTCAGCACGAAAGCGCCCGATATCAAAACGACAACTGTCGTAGATCCATCCCGTTCCGCGATGTGCTGATCTTGTACATTTCACAGGAGTCACAAGACCGTGACCACGGTCTTCATGTGGAGTTTGAATGTTTCAACTTAGCACTATGGCCAACTTTGACACAGAAGTTTATGAACTTTTGAAGCTTTTTGACTCGTCCAGGAGATAAACATGACGAAAAGATCAGCAATTGCTCTTCGACTCCCAAGCTGGTCCAAGCTCACGATTCTGACGTGAGTCTCACGATTATTTATTTTTTATTTTTTATTTTTTATTATTTTGCCACACACAATGAATTACAAGCAGAATAAAAACGATAATGAATAGGTTAACTAACATTAAATTTAAAATTTGTGCATTACTTGGGAGGAGTGACTGTGGCGGGGAAATCTCCGAGAAGCCGAGCTTATGAGGAATAGAGATTTCCCCCCACGGGCAATTTAAATACTAGGCGGCATTTTAAGAAATAAAGAAAAAAGTCGTTTATTTAAGTATATAAGTGTGTTTAGAGGAAAATATAGATATGAGGTGTTAAGGTATTTAGGTTGCATTCTGTCTGACCCTTAAAAATGGTTTGATCACACGCTTGAATATACTAGAAGATGGGGCATTTTTGATGTCGTTTGGTAATGAATTCCATATTCTAGGACCTTGAAACAGGATCGTCAAGACTTAACGTCAAGACTCCCAATCTCATGGTTTTGTAGTGAAATATCATTCTGAAATGGAATGTTTCTTTGCTCAATAAAAACGGAAATCTTTACTGTTGCTAAATCGTAATTGATTCTCCTCATGTAAACGCCGAGAATCTCAAGCTGCAAGAGACTTCGCAAGGGTTTTGCGAGACACTTGTCGGCCATATGTTCTTCAAATGCGACGAAATGAGTTAAAGTACGGATTTAACTGTCAAAACCATGCTTGTTTTCCTCGAATATATACTCAAGGCTTCATAAATAAAGTACTACAGGTTTCAAACAGCGTCGACCGGCAGAATTTCATGTGCAAAAATGGTGTAGATGATTAATTTAACGTGAGTCTTCATGTTAGTTGTCCTGGGGCAATAGATAATGGCCGTTGACCTTTCACGTCGGAGGTCCGGGTTTCGTCTCTCGCCATTGGAATTTTTTTTTTCCAGTTTATTTTTGGTCCTTTTCGTTTTTATTTTTTCTCTTCGAAAACCATATTTTTATTTTTTGACAGACTCAAAATATATCGGTGGACTAATTGCAGGTTCATTGTATCAGCTTTCATTTTTAAAATACAGTAATTTATAATCCACAAGTTAGCCTTAGGCACCCTTTGATTATTCTTGTCTTCATTTTCAAACTCTTTACGCTTTTCACGGGATTTTGAGTGCAAGGAATATAGAATTCCCTGACTTTTCAATGACTTAAACAATATGAAAGATTTTTCCTATAAATTTTAACAAAATTCGCTGACTTTTCCCTGACCTTGAAAAGTATTTGTTTTTCCCTGAGTGACGGAGACAACTCTGAATTATACACTTAAAAATGGAGTCTTATCTTCTTCTACAAAGTTAACTTTGCTTAATCTATATATCAGCTCGTAAATTTAACAATTTTAAGCTGCTTCGCTCGTAAGAGCCTCACGCGAAATCATTAAGAGACCAGTAAAACACGATTGGCGATCTTGATTACGGACCTTGAAACAAAAGCTATGAAGAAAGTGGCTCGTTTTCTTTGTGTTCTCAAAATTTAATATCAATTTGTTTTGACCTAAAATTTACCTAAATTGCGCGTCGGCTCCGGTGTTTGCAGATCAAATGTGTCTTGTGCTTTTGACTTCCTGAGTTCGATCATTTAAAGGCAATTATGATCGCTTCTGTTTTATTTTTTCCTTCTTCCTTTTTTTGCGTTTTAGGAGCTTTTTGAATGACAATAGTTGTGTCTGAAAGCTTAGCGATATCTCTGTTTATCTGATGCGATAGTATGTTTAAATTGTAAGCTGAGCTTTGAAAGGAAATCCCTCTTTCAAGACCATGAACAAGTTATTTAGCGGGCCTGAAAAAATACTTGATTGTACTGACCGGTTTTTCTAAAGGCATCGATTGACCTTATTGCAGATATTCGAGAAAGAAATATTTTATCACTGTATATCTTTGTATGTTGATTTTCAGTTTGTATACGAATCTTGAATTGTTTTAAAAAATGCAAATCATTGTTCTTGTATATTGACAGCCTGATCTAGATGCTTCGAGCACCTGTTTTCGGTCGGTCAAGGAGAAAATGGCGTTTAGTTTATGGCTAAAAATGTTAATAAAAAAGATAATAATCTAGGGCGGTTTATAATATCAGTCTTGGCTGGTTCACGGCTGCTAAAAATGAACCGGGATTAAAAGAAGCAATATAACAGTGAATTATATGTAATGGAGGACGGATATATAAAAGCTAGCCAAACAGACCATTAGATTGGTTTGGGTTTTATATAGCTAAATTGCATCACAAACCGTGTACTGACGACGAACTGAGATAAAGAAAATAATATTGCATGAGATTAAATTCAGGATTGAAGGCTACTATACTAGAATGTTACAGACTTGGAGATTATAGAAAACAATATGGCAGATAAAATCGATGGGAAAATACAGTATGTCATTTTTGCAGTCGGCTCAACAAAAGGTCAAAATCATATGATCGAGAAGAAGAATGACTAATGATAGTCGAACTTAATTCAGTAGTTGAATGTTTACTTTGAAGTACGAAGCTCCTCCGACAATCTTTCACACTGAGCACATAAAAAACTGTCTTCTAACACTGGGAAGTGGAAACTTATTTCTTGCAATGAAAGACAAGATAATTCGTATTTGAGACCCTCAGTTATAAAGACGATTTTGATGTGAAAACAACACGCCCCAGCAAGTTTATTAAGGCGATGCCTCAGTAAAATATTCATAGCTTGCTTTTAAAGTCAAAATATGTAATGAGCAAACCCGCACTGCTTATACATGCGTATATTATTGTTGTCCTTTCTAAAAATAAAAGTGCTTCGATTATTGAGTTTGTCGCTGCCAAAGGGGCTTGTTTAGAGAATCCAGATAAATTATTTTAGTTCAATAAGCAAGGTTTATTAGTCTATAAGTAAAAATAACTACCCCTTTTCTGAAAGTATTTCCTTGACCGTCAAAAGGACTCGCTGTGTGGTTTCCGAGGAATGCAACGAGATCTTGAAAATTCCATTAAGGCAAACAGTTCGGTTAGAAAAATAATGAAATGTCAAGACTGGCATAAAGCTGAGTGCTGTGATGTGCTTTTTTCTAATCTCGCTCCTGACCGCAACGATTTACAACCCGCTGAGGCAGAAAAGACGGCGTTTAGGACTGCTTTCTAAATTACTACTCGTACGTCTTTTTTCTTGGAACAAAAAATTTGAAAATTTATTTTTTTATAAAGCATTTATTCGTGAAACTAAAACTGGATACGACAACCGTAAGCCGTGTCGCAAGTTATGATTTTATATTGCTTCGACTCGTAAATTTTTTTTGTTGAATAATTAACTTACCAGGCCTTTAATTCCCAACTGTGGCGCGAATGAGGCATTGCGGGAGCTTAAAAGGCGACGAGACAGAGACATATTGGGCTTCTCGCATAGAATTTAGGCTCTGATTTTCATCCGCGAATCGCTCGCCGTCTGCGAAACCTTTCTGCTTTTCAGGGATGTTACACGACCTCTGAACAGGATATCCGCTGGACGCTACAGTCTGTGACGTCATAATATATTTTCTTCGCGCGCTTCCTTCAAGTGCAGTGGGAATAATTTATTAATTTCTCTTTTTCCTCCGACGGACGAAAACATTCCTTTAAACAAGAAACGGACAACAATCCTTGTTCCCCGAAGTAACAGTGCCATAATTGTCTACACCGCGGTTTTTCCACTTGTCAAGGCGGGATACGTAACGAAAAGAACTATTTTGAATGTTTTGAGATTCGTTTAGCACTGAAGAACAGTTTTTGCTACGAAATTTCAAACAATTTTCTTAACCTGTTTTAAACGATGACCGAGCCATTCCATATATAGTTCTTCAAACATCGTCTGAAATAAATATAACTGTAAATAAAGTAAAACGCCAGGTGGAAATCAACTTCGCCCAAAAATGAAGGGAAAAATTATTAATGAAAGCCGATTGTTAATGAAATTTATACTTCAAGACGGACTCAACCCTACAAAATGTGATTTTAAATCAAGTCTATACGGTAGCCTTAACTAAAAGGAAGTCTTAAGAGATGATGGGGAAAACACCTGTGATAGATAGAAATATGTAAGCTTTCATGATAACAATTAATGAATAAAAATAGACAAGTTAACAATATCAACAAGACGCAATTTTTCTATGCAACCATACCTTTCTAATTCCAGAACTAGACGGGCAAACGCTAAAAAGTACTTAACAAAACAGGGAAAAACGATTTACTAACTTTGATTGTCCGGCAAGTTTGTGTTATAATTGGCTATTACTTAAAACGTCCCATTTCAACCATTTCCTTAGACTCCAGAAGACTCAAGAATGAACTTCGTCACAGTCGCGAACTCCTCGGCGATCTTTATGTCCAGTGCACGAGATTGCGAGATCCTTGTATTTACCAGACTATCAAATGATCGCAGCCAAGCGGGCAAAAGTCAGAAAGAATCACCTTTGGAAGACCGGCGAAGACTCATAAATCTTACTCATTTCGACTACCGACTGCTATGCATTATCTATAGAAGGATCATTCATGTGGAGTTGCCCCGCTGACCAAAACGCCAGAAGACACTGGGTAAGAGATTAGGTGGCAGATTCTTGGGCTATTTTAGCTATTACAGATCAGGCTTTAAGACCCCAATCCAAAAGGACCAAGCAAGGATTGAATTAGCTATTCTGAGTGAGTCGTGTTGCAACGAACCCTCGTAAGACATATAAAAGTACAAAACAATTAGCTCGTCCCCGATGTAAGGAATCCAAGACAGTCTTGAATTCTGGATTGCATGCCGTAGATTCCGGATTCCACGCACTGGATTCCAGTTTTTGTCAGTGGAACTTGGATTCTGGATTCTAATGGTTAGTGGGATTCCGGATTCCTTGAGCTTTATTCTGGTTTCCACGAGCAACTTTTCCTGGATTCCAGAATCGTGATTCGCCGATTCGCTTACATGGGGCGAATTAATTAGGTCAATTAGCACTGAGTGGGCGTCACTGCACGCGTGGCCACACATTCACAGCACCTTTCACATGCGCAAAGTCTACTTTAGAAGCTACAAAGTAAAATTTGTTAGCGAGGTAATACGTAAAATCACTTTGCTGATCCTCGTCACAGTCTATGGTTAATGCATTAACATATCTTACCGTTATTTTATCAGTTTAGTTTACTTAATTTTATTTCACTTATAATAATGCACTTCTTTCGAAGTTTATTGCTACCATTTACTCCACTTACAAACTGATTTAGCTTGAGATATTCGCCTTTAACTGATTCTCAGCCTTTGAAATAATAAAGAAGGAAAGTATGAAATCTTATAGTTAAAACCACGCGCTAGACTGACTAGAGTTCCAGAGGCTGTAAAACGAAAGAAATTATACTATAACACGGCTGGAGCTGCGCACTACTATCCTACATATAGGAAGCAAATCCTGTTTCGTGTTTTTTTAGTATACAGTCAAACCTCTTTTAAACGGACATGCATTACGCGATCACCCTTTAGCTTTAGCTAGTAAGGGGGCCCTTTCTTATACATAAAGTCTCGAAAGTCATTCATCGCCACTGAGGGACGTTTCGGGAGGAGGAACGTCTGCGACTCAGCGACAGAAATTCCATACTGATGACGCAAAATCTGTTCGGAATCCGGTCAGAAGCGCTGATTGGTCGACGGAGTAGTCTCATTGTTCTAGCTATTGTTTACGAATGACAGACAAGAGACAAAAGGCGGCAAAGGTCACATGTAAACACGATGAATCTCTAATAGTCAATATTTGTGGAATATAGTCTTCTCTAGAAGAAGCATTTGAGTTTTGCTGGAGCTCATTCGTCGATGAACACAACACTTTTCCAAAATCGACCAGGAGAAACGTAAAATTGAACAAATTTTCATTTAGAATCCCATGAATACCGAATTTGTTATATAAGCATTGATTTACGTCATCAGTATGGAATTTCTGTCGCTGAGTCGCAGACGTTCCTCCTCGCGTAACGTCCCACAGCGACGATGAGCGAGGAGAAACGTCTGCCATTCGTAGGCTACGAAAGTCACTTCTCATAATTACTGACTGACCTGTATTAACTATTAGTCACCTCTATTAAGCTGTTGCGCTCACCTTTTACGTGGTCCCATAACGACTTTTTTGTTATCGTCATTTGTCTGAACTTAATGCCTTTTTCTTTTTTTTTTAGACTCGACTTAATATAAATTTCAATCTGATTTTAAATGCTATTCAGTTAATACATTTGATACAATTCGAAGTAGACAGACTGCAAATTATATTAGTTGCCAAAAAAATATATATCTACGTGTTACAACTAGAAGACAAAAAGCCTTTGACTGTCAGAATTGCAAAGATATACACCACAACTGCAGCAATCACTTCTTTTCTTAAAGTCTGTCTTTGCGGCGTAAAAGTTTCAGGTTACAAAAAGAAACTTAAAACATGCCTTCTCAGGAAAGCTTGTTTAAATTTGTTGGAATAGTCCTAGTGTTTAACGCTTTTGATTATTTCAATTCTAATTTGCTTAATCTAGTGATCTGTATAATTTCTTTTTAGATTCAAATATTTTTTAATTGTAACTGAATATAAAGCGCTTTTGAATATTGTTTATAGAATTAGCGCTATACAAATTCATTAATATTATTAGAATTAATTATAAATATTAGGATTTTATAGTTAGCTTTGTTATCAATAATAGAATTATTTTTGTGACTGAAAAATTATTATTATTACTATTATTATTATTATTATTATTATTATTATTATTTCTATTATTATTATGTGCATGTCTCACTCCAAGGTACTCCATTGTAGTGCCAGTTTTTTTTGTTTTTTGTTTTTTTTTTTTGCAGGGGAGTTACTGGGAGGAAGCTATTAATAGAAAAAGCTATTTATTACTGTGGATTTAAGGCGTCCCTTGCCTAATGGGAACCATAACCCATAAATTACCAACATAAATGAATGCAGCAATTAAGGGATATTATCATTCGAGACCAACACAAATTCAACAGGCAGCAGAAACTTTCCTACATTCAAGATCATGTTATTGTTTCAAATTCTTATTTCAAGTAGTTTGGGGAAAGTTTGTCACTTTTCAGAAATATATTGAGCTATTAGCAAGGTGGCGACAGCGATTAGCATTTTAAGGACTGAAATGATACGTTGTTATCCCAGCAATTGACGCAATCAGACTTTCCAGCGACACGAGGATAAAGGGCCTTGCTAGAGTTCTTTTATTGAATTCGAAACGTGGGCGCTTTTCCCAGCATGATATTACATGATTTGCATTTTAAAATAGAAGTTCTGAAGACCTATTTTCACGATAAGCATATTTAAATATTGGCTTTAAGTAATTGTTGAGGACTCTCATGAAATGAAGCAAACATTACAAGAAAGGTTACCTCGAAAATTCAATGTTAAAATACAAGATCGTATAACAGTAAAATGACAAATAGGATTTATACTTAAGCAAGCAAATTTCTCAGCTCTTAAAACCAATCATAGTCACTAAAATTAGCTAAGCAATCGGGACAACTTCTGACTGGTCTCGAACTAAGCTCCGAATCTTGAAAAGTCCGCAGGATTATCATCAAAACAGGGCTTAAGAATACAATTGAAGATGATTAAATATCAAACAAAAGTTCAGGCTACTTTTTGGATAAAGTCACCTTTGAAACAAAGCTAAGGTTTACGTGCGATAGTGAAACAATAGTGACAACATATGCTAACCTCAGTCTTCACCAACTTCCAGCGTGCCATAGCCGATCACGTTCTTCTTTCGCCGGGAATCTCGCAAGTGAACCAGATAGACCTCCTTTTCTTATGAACAGCGAGCTTATAGAAATTGGCGAATATTTCAGAAAAATGAGGCGGCTTGCATTTCCAGTTGCAACGATCAAAATTCGCTGTTACACGAACGACAACTGGCATATGTTGTTTTTGCTGAAACAACTGAGAGCCAACAGAGAGCCAATGGGAGCCCTTAGGGCCGTGGCAGATGTTGCGATTAATTAAGGCGAATAAAAGTGAATATTGCGAACTAAAACTTACATTTGAAATATCATAAACAAATGTTTTTATTCTCCTAGGCATTTTTCTTCTATTTTCGAGGTCACCTAGCTCACTTGATGGCTTATTTTGTACGTAAACTTCAGTTTATGCAGAAAAAGGGATATTTTTGTTTTCTACGTTGAAACAAACCAGGAGCCGAAAATAGTTAAATATCTCAAACAATGCGATAACATTGTATCACTTGCGACAACTGGCAGCCAACGGTTAAAAGGAAGTTATTTCACTTTGAGCGTATTTTTGCCGCTTCGTCAAGGTTTTTTATGTCAAAAGATAAACAGAAGTAATAAAATTAATGAGCCGGGCTAAACGAAATTGAACACCATGCAAATAAATTTAACAACCATGAGAAGCGCGAATTATGAAAAACGAGACAGAATGAATGACAAGAAAACACAGGGGAATTAAACTTTCGTGAATATCTTTGCCTCAAGCAATGAACAAGACCGGCTTAATTAACCATCTACGACAGGTGTTTTTAGTCGAAACAGTCTTGAAATTATGTGATTTCGCGCGAAACCAATGGTGAAAAATCGATGAATATTTTTAAAGAATAAAGCGAACGGTGACAGATAATACACGTTGAAAAGGGCCGAAGCTGACAAAGCATTTAAATTTCAAATTTATCTATGTGATCACAACGAGGAAGGGGGTTAGAAACATTGTTGTTGTAGTTGTATTTTTTTTTTAATTTGTTGCTACTTAAGCCTGGTTTTCATATGTCGGGAAAATCCCAGACGATCGGGGATTCTACTCTTTCCCGACTGTCCCAGATTTTGCCGACTAATGAAAACTCGAAATCGTAGATATCCCCGATCGTCTGGGATGGACGGGGACAAATCTGGAGAATCGGGAGCGTTTCTATTTTCCCGACGTGTCCCAGATTTCTGCGATAGTCGGCGATCATCCCGACAAATGAAAACTCAAATTTGTACAGTAGGGGACGTCGGCAATGGATTTCGCTCATTACCAATCCCCTAAATTGCTGGGCTCCAGTCCCCCTATCACAAATAAACATAGCGTCTCTCGAGAATCTGGGACAGACTTCTGGCGATTATCCGATATATCGGCAAAATCTGGGATAATCGGCAAAAAGTTAAATCCCCGATCGTCCGGGATTTTCCCGACATATGAAAATCAGGCTTTACAACCGCAACATTAGGGTCATTTATACGAGGAAAAATAAGACGCGTCTTAAATAAGACGCGAACTGTACCATTTATACGAGCATGTCTTATCTAATAAGACGCGTCTTAGCTAAGCCGCGTCTTATTTTAGCCGAAATGTGCCGTTTATACGGAAAGTTCGCGTCTTATTTAAAACGCGTCTTATGTAAGACGCGTCTTATTTTTCGTCGTATAAATGGCCCTAATATTTCTTAGAGTCTAATAACAAGCTGATTCAAAAAGCTTTTCTGCCATTTTATAATAGCCTCCTTAAGTATTATTAGTTACCAAAGTTGGCCTTTAAACTCCTTCACATCATGCAGTGAGGACTGATATAAAAGCTTCTAAAAATTAAACTTTAAAAACGGTGGACGGGGTACCCAGAGAAAGTTGCAGTTTGTTTTTAGTACCTATTTTATTGTTTATTGTTTTTACGTATTTTTTATGGATCTCTCAATAGATTCGCTACAAAAGAACTCGGCCCAGCAATATCCACTCCGGCAGCCATCTTACATCACGGGTTAAGTTGAACTCACGAGAAATTGGCCTGCTTCCAATGTGTTGGTCCTCATAGCTCAGTTGTTAGAGCACTGCAGCGCCAAATCAAAGGCCAAGAATGAGTACGGATCCCATTCAAGCCCCCAATTTTTTCAGGTTAATTTGCAATATTGCTTAAATTCCTATTGTCATGCCCTCAATAAAATGTTTTCATTATTTCGTGGTGGTTAGCAAAGTGGTTACAAACAAAGTCCTTGTCCCTTAAGACTAATGTCCTGGGGAAATGTCCTTACATCTCGCATGCAGGTGTTCGGGCATAGCTTGTTTTTGACCCTTAACCGTGGAACGGTTTGTCTTGGAGAGGCCTGGGCACTATTATTTATTTTAGCCAATCATAAAAAGACGCAATAAAATCTCATCGTTGTCAGTCACCGTAATTCTGAGTCATAAATTTAGCGTTCATTCAGAACACATGATCTCCTGTGGAAACCACGTACCGAACATCGAATTTAATCTCTGTCCAGCAATTGGTCGAAACTGGGGAAAATTCTAACAACATTCCTGATAATTGGTTCGACGCACGGCTAACAAAAGAAATGCACTAGCTTCCGACACCATGATGGTTATCTTTAAAAGATTAACTAATTTTCATCATTTAAAAATTTGTTTCTTTACTGAACCATTGATTGTGCTTAGATTCCGCGATAAATGTTGCCGATTGGTTTGGCTTGCGTTCAGAAACTGGCCGCGGAAGAAATTTGTGGTTGAGAACTAACACGTACGAAAAAATCAAAGAATTTACCTTAAAATAGAAAAATGGAGGTCTCCAAAAATTACACCGAAATGAAAATCACTCTTTCTTCTAAATAACTCGGCTTTTTTGTTGACTGAGTTCGAAGAATATGCATTGTACGTCGAAATTAAACATGATATTACACTTTGATAATATCTCCAAGGTCATGGGTCCCAAAGAATCTAAATAGAAAAACCCTTTTCTTTGTCTATTTGCTGAAATCCGAGTTAATTGTAATAACAGTCTAAGAATGCCATTGTTACACTCCTGCCCTCTAGACCCGGATTCCAGAAATCTTTGTTTGATAATGCTTGAGCGCTCGACCTGGAATTGATGGGGTTTATTTTAGCCCAATGAACAATTTAAATTTCTATCATGCTACTTAACTGTTCAGCCGTTGTGAAAGTTGACGGCAACATTTTATCAAGAAACTAGGATTTGATTCGTTCTGTAATGATTCTTTATTCAGGGCGAAGACGGCGAAAAGCCCCGCTTTTGGTCGAGATTTTTGGCAGCAAGTTAAAACTACGCCTGTTGTAATGGTTAGTTTGCAGGTTTGAGACGAGGATACAAATTTTCGATTTCCAGAAGCACAAAAATGGCTCATATGGGACTTTAAACCAAGGTGTTTGTAAGATGCTATCTCAGACAACTAAAGTATGAAACAATTCAGATGGAAAACGTCTATAACATACAGTAATTATAACAAGACCTAACAATCTTAGTTTGCTTACCGATACAGGGCAGCAGCCGAGATTAAGGTAACTACCCTTGCAGTTTAACTGGCCGATTTTCCTCTGTTCCTAGGGATATAGAAACGAGATGAAATACTGGGATCGATCAAGAAGCATAAACATATTCATTATGTATAGGCTCTGGTAAAATACGTACAAGCAAAACAAAAATTTGCGGAATAAACTTTACACACCGTTACACCAATAACAGGCAGAACTGAACAAATTTGACGTGCTCCGTTTCTTTGAGCAACAAGCAACAATTGTCAATAACATTTTGTGAAAAAAATACCTTGTACTCTTAAGATTGAATATGAATTTGAATAAGATTCAAATGACTGTTTTTTTAAAGTTTTGCGGGAATCGTTGTGAGTTTTAGGAGATATGATAAGTTTTTGCTGAGGTTGTGTCAGTTACAACCGTGGTTTATATTGTTTTTCAAACAGAACGTGTTTCTAAATTTATAAGATAATATAAGGGCAATAGAACCCATGCAGTGATAGTTGTCACATAAGTGATGAAAAAAAAATTACAATATTGAGACGGTACCTGTAAAAATATCAACCCGGTACCAAAAGCGAGCACTTGCTTATGATATCACCAGTCGGGCCTGAAGATGGGGTCCACAACTCATTTTGTTGTGCAATGCTCCATATTAGTTCGGGGGCTTTGAATAAATGCAAGAATTTTGACACTCAAACTAATCAGCAGTTGCCCGTAATTGGTGGATAAAAAGGCATTGAGCACTCGATATATAAGAGCGTCGGTGAAAATGTTTAATGAAACCGCAACGATTTTCTGTGGGCGCCACTTTTATTGTTTTAGATCATTACAAACTCAGTCTCACGTCGTTCAATTTTGTAGGAAGACAAAACATTGATAAAGAAATTGTCTAAGCACGATCGTTGTTTATCCCTCTAGAGACAGCTTTGGCACTGCAGTCAAATTGTTGCAACTAAGTTTTTGCGTTTCGTTACGCTCACGTACACGAGCCACGCTGCGCAGTCCAGAAGAGCTTTAATACCGCGAAAAGCCTGGTGCCTCTTGTAAAAACTAAATCATTAATTAGACAAATGACACTTAAATAAAGTAAACCACGCCAACTGGGAAGCCCTCGAGACAAGGTTGCCGTAGGCTCAGTTGATTTGGTAAAGCTGGAGAAAATGGCGGGAAGATTTCATTCGAAGAGAATTGTTTTCAGCCTTTTTTTTCGCAACTGCAAAAGTTGCGTATATAACTGCGATGATCTTCCTTCATATCATTCTTCACTCCGCTGTTCACATATATGATTTTCATATATTCATAACTTCAACAACAAAACACAACTCAACGGATGGATGACAACTGCTGTTTGAAGGTCATCTGCTAAAAACATCCATTTATATCCTGAATTTGCCGTGGAAAGCACAAATGAAGACGAGAGTTAACATCGCTCGAGGTGCGCGTGTTTTAAATTCTGAATTGACTGAATTGTGTTAAATGAATTTTAAGAAACAATTATTGGATTCGGCTGTCGTATGATCTGCTGCATAATTCAGTCTTTAGCTCATACTCAGCCTTATCTAATAATTGCTAAATAACAGTTCCATCCACAAACTTAAAAAACAGTGTAAGATGAACATTCATTTCATTCCATGGGCTGAGGGGGGCATTGGGATTTTCGGTTTTGCGGTTTTGGCTATTTTTTAGATCGGTTTTTCGGTTTTTGTTGCAAAAGACTTCGGTTTTTCGGTTTTGGTGGTCATCGCGGTTTGCGGATTTTTCGTTTTTTAGCATCTGGTTCTCGGTTTTCGTGAAAAATACTAGCGGTTTTTCGGTTTTGGTACCCGATGTGGTTTTTGGTTTTTCCTATTTTGTCCTATTTTGGGTTCCGGTGTCTGTTCGATTTGAGCAGCACTCTTTGGTGCAAGGTCGCGATATAGAAGGGCAGTGAGGTTCAATAATCGACTGCTGTTTTGAGTATCTGTTTATTACCACATTAAACCTTAGCAGGGGCGTAGCTGGGGGGGGGGGTCCTGGGGTGCCCGTGACCCCCCCTTGGTAGGCCTTCTTTTGAGCAAACAACCTACAATATTCAGGTGGCGAAAACGCCATGACAATATCTTGGCCGTAAAAGCCATTGTTGAAAAGCCCACTTTTTCAAAATTTGTTTTTTGTAAAGTATTTTCGTCAACGGCTCATGTCTTTAGTTAATATGGGTCTTCATGCCGCGATAATACGACTGAGCCCGCTGATACACGAGGGAGAGCAGCGGTATAAACCATATATAGTCGGCGATCCCCGAATGGTGTCCCTGCTTAACATAACGAGTTTGAGCTTGAAAATGCCGAGTAGCCTCTGTGACCCCCCCTTCGAAAAAACCTGGCTACGCCCTTGCTTAGAGCAAGTTCCTGCTGCCATGTAAAGCTGAAAAGGAACTAATTGTACCGGTTAGCTTCCTCAGTGTCAACTCAGCTCAGTGCAATCGCATGTTAGACAATCGAGTCTCCAAACTTTCAGGTGTTAGTTATCAAATGGAAATGTTCGATTAGAGATTTTCGATTGAAGTTTCCAGAGCTATAGCTTTTTGCGACTGCAAAATTGCAATTCTAAAGAGGACTTGTGTGCAAATTCTCCTAAGTTAACTAGGCTTCATAACTAGCGGCTTTTCGGAAATTGAGCCGCAAAGTCTGGGCTCGAGAGAGCGGCAGAAACAAAGCCTATGATTTAAGCGGACACAAAAAGATACGAAGGCTTCAGACAAAGTCCATGACATTCACAAATACTTTGGTGAAATTAGTGTTAGTTTAGTTTGCTCTGTATGCCCCACTTGTCACCATTGTATCGGTTTTTGACGGTTTTGTATGCGGTTTTCGGTTTTGGCCGAATTTTTTTGCGGGTTTGCGGTTTTGGAAGATTTTTTCCTTCGGTTTTGCGGTTTCTAATATACCCCAATGCCCCCCTCATGGGCTGTAAGTTGAACGATCACGTTAGGATTTCACCTGAGAGACTCAAAATTTTGAAACAGTTAAGGAAAACCAGCGGTTTTACAGGTATTTTATCAGCTACACAAGCTGTGCCGTAATAAAAAATGCAGAGCAATTCACTTTGAAAAGAACACGGCATTATCGATACTGATTACAATAAACCGTCCAAGGCTGTCATCGATGCAGTTTTTTTCTGTCTGTTTCATTAAAAGCCTAACAGACAAAAGATCCGTGAAATTTCAATTACCCTGGCGTGGGTCGACAAATTTCACCTTTGTTAGTGGTGAAACTGAACGACCTATGTACCATTTAGGCACTGACAGAGACCCGGTTTACACGGGTCCGAATGAATATTTACCTGTGCAACCCGTTAACACACCGTGGAGTCACCGTACAAATTCTGTTACGGCACTTCATTGTTTACACGAATCCGTGAAAATTTTGCCAGTGTCAATATTGGATTTTTTTTAATGAAAGGCGCGTCGTGCCATGCTTTTACCTCTCAAACTGTGCAAAAACTTGCAACCGGGTTTAGGTGTTTACACGAGTGGGCGTAAACGTGAAACCGTAACGGTTTCGCGACGACACCACTTGTTTCCTCGTGAAGTGAAGTTTGAGAAAAGACTGCAGAAATTTCGTGGTGATAAGTGCTACCACCCAGATCTGGGTAGTGCTTCCGATTGGCTAAAGAAATTTTCCCTCGCAGCGCTACCCATCAGAATACTACCCATATGTGGGTAGAACACGTCATCAGAATGGACTTTCTGCGCTCGTCTCCCAGACATCATTTCGCGGGAAAACTATTCCAAACTGAATGACGTTAACTATTTTATTTTCTGGTTTCTTTATGTCCATCCTCACCTCTTTCATGGCAATAGCCGGTGAAAATCAAGGCCAAATGCACAGGGTTTTCTGGCCGGTTTTTGACACTGACAGATTGTTTGTCTGTTTTTAAGTCAGGAGCGAGTGGCACGGGAAAGATAGAGCTTGCTCGCAGGCGACTGTTTCATGTGACGGCGGCATGGAGGATACACCAAAAGTACAGTAAACTCTGTAAAAGAGGAAAACCGTTGGAAAGCCAAAGTCATACCTGAAATAGGCAAAAATTCCAAATTTCATTTTGTAAAACGCTAAAAAACGAACAGTACCAAGTAAAGGTACTGACAAAGTGGTTTTGAATGGTCAGAAAAGCTTATCAACAGTTGCTATGTTTCAGTGACCTTAATCGATAGTTGTTCTATCTTGATAGCGACAACTGCAGGCGTCAAAAGCGCCAAAAGGACAGTAGTCTTGATGTCCCTCAACTGTTAGCAATCTTTCAGGACTGTCGTACACCCAGGTAACCCAGGTACATCGTTGATCTGGTAATAAATCCGTGTTCTCCTACACGAATATAAAAATTCCGCTTAAAATATCTTCATGTAACATGTAACTATGTGTCACTCAACATAACTATGCATCACTACCCATCACCACCTATCACTGTCCATCACTACACATCACTACTTATCACTACATATCACTACACATCACTATCCATCACTATCCATCATTACACATCACTATCCATCACTATCCATCACTACGAATCACTACACGTCACTATCCATCACTATCCATCACTTCACATCACTACACATCACTATCCATCACTTACCATCACTATCCATCATTACCTATCACTACACATCACTACCCATTATTACTACACATCACTATCCATCACTATCCATCACTACACATCACTATAGATCACTACACATCACTACCCATCCCCACACATCACTATCCATCACTACACATCACTGTCCATCACTACACATCACTAAACATCACTGTCCATCGCTACACATCACTGTCCATCACTTCACATCACTGTCCATCTCTACACATCACTATCCACCACTTCACATCACTGTCCATTACTACACATCATTATCCATCACTGCACATCAACGTCCATCACTACACATCACTAAACATCACTGTCCATCACTACACATCACTATCCATCACTATCATCACTGTCTATCACTACACATCACCGTCCATCACTACACATCACTAAACATCACTGTCCATCACTACACATCACTATCCATCACTACACATCACTGTACATCACTACACATCACTGTCCATCACTACACATCATTGTCCATCACTAAACATTACTATCCATCACTACACATCACTATCCATCACTACACATCACTGTCCATCACTACATATCACTATCCATCACTTCACATCACTGTCCAATACTACGCATCACTGTCCATCACTGCACAGCACTGTCCATCACTACACATCACTATCCATCACTTCACATCACTGTCCATTACTACACATTATTATCCATCACTACACAGCACTGTCCATCACTACACATCACTGTCCATCACTACACATCACTGTCCATCACTACACATCACTATCCATCACTACACATCACTGTCCATCACTACATATCACTATCCATCACTTCACATCACTGTCCATTACTACGCATCACTCTCCATCACTACACATCACTATCCATCACTACACATCACTGTCCATCACTACACATCACTAAACATCACTATCGATCACTACACATCACTATCCATCACTTCACATCACTGTCCATTACTACACATTATTATCCATCACTACACAGCACTGTCCATCACTACACATCACTAAACATCACTGTCCATCACTACACATCACTATCCATCACTACACATCACTGTCCATCACTACACGTCACTAAACATCACTGTCCATCACTACACATTACTATCCATCACTATTCCTCACTTCACATCACTGTCCATTACTACGTATCATTATCCATCACTACACAGCATTGTCCATCACTACACATCACTAAACATCACTACACATTACTATCCATCACTACACATCACTCTCCATCACTACACATCACTATCCATCACTACACATCACTAAACATCACTATCCATCACTACACATCACTATCCATCACTTCACATCACTGTCCATCACTACACATCACTCTCCATCACTACACATCACTATCCATCACTTCACATCACTGTCCATTACTACACATCACTATCCATCACTACACATCACTATCCTTCACTACACATCACTGTCCACTACTACACATCACTGTCCATCACTACACATCACTGTCCATCACTACATATCACTGTCCATCACTACACATCACTGTCCATCACTACACATCACTATCCACCACTACACATCACTGTCCATCACTACACATTACTATCCATCATTTCACATCGCTGTCCGTCACTATCCATCACTATTCAGCACTACACTTCACTACACATCACTATCCATCACTACACATCACTAACCATCACTACGCATCACTGTCCATCACTACCCATCACTATACATCACTACCCATCACTGCACATCATTGTAAAAACTTGCAAGAGTTGAAAGGCCGCACATCTTCACCGGCGTGAAACCTTTGAAAACCTTTTACATATTGCTCCAACTCTTTCAGGGATCTTACAGTTTAAAATTTGAAGTATGATATAGCTTATATATAGCGGACCAAGATGTAGCTCGGTACAGTTTATGTTCAGCAAGGGAAAATTGTGTACGTTGAGCAGAACGTTTAAAATGTACAACAGACAATTTGTTTAGTTCGCGCGTATTCCAGTTGAATTTGTGGCCCGTTTATGAGATTTGTCTACTCAAAAATATAATAATTTTTCCATAGCTGCTGTTATCTTAGGGTCTCTGCTTTTAATATCTCCGTAAAGTTTAGGTTTACGCGATCTCAGAGAACAATGTTCAGCTGTACAAAGCAGGTAGCCTTTAAATATATCCAGATCTAACACTGGTTTTGTGTATACTTATGACGGCTTTAGTAGAAGCATTATTTAAAAACATTATGATGCTGTGTCCTTTGAATATCGTTTTAAAACTCAATCGCTTTGTAAATGTCTCTTGTAGTGTTAATATCAGAGGAGAGTATTTTAAAGCTCGATGCGATATTTTTCAATATCATTAGCATGTTGCTTTTTTACCAATCAATTGACTAGCTTCTTTGTGCCACTACATAATGTTTACAGTTAAATATAAGTTTACAAGCAAAACCGGCAGTTTCGAATCTTACGTTTCTCATCAGTTGCTATGTGGTGGGATGGTTGAGGTGAACTCTGAACCATTATGTATTGCTTGATTTGGTAAGCGTTTATATATCCACCCTGGTTTGTTTGGAGGATCAAAAATGGTGCGGTAAACCTTTATAAAAAACACAACCTAGCTTTCAGAAAACACGGATCGAACCTACAGCAACCTGATTGGTTTTTTGCAAGGAAGCAATCAAACCGCACCATTTTCGATCCTCCAAACAAACCAGGGTGGATATATAAACGCTTACCAAATCAATACGCGCGAACTAAACAAATTGTCTGTTGTACATTTTAAACGTTCTGCTCACCGTACACAATTTTCCCTTGCTGAACATAAACTGTACCGAGCTGTATCTTGATCCGCTATATATAAGCTATAACATGGTTCAAATTTTCAACTGTAAGATGTAAGATCCCTGAAAGAGGTCTCCTGCAATGGAGCAATATGTAAAAGGTTTTCAAAGGTTTCACGCCGGTGAAGATGTGCGGCCTGTCACTTCTTGCAAGTTTTTACTCGCAATAATCCCTTTTTTTTTTTCAAGAAAGAATAAGCCATTTTCAGATTTGTTATCCAGAGTGGCCATGCCACTTTTCCTTTAAAAATATTAAGCAATGTTTCTGTAACTGGTCACTAAACAATAAAGACAAAAGTGTTTACGAAAAGAAAAAAATGTTAAAAAGTGCTTCCAAATAAACATGCTCTTTTTGCTTAAAAAACGACTACTATAGCTTTAAGCTGTAATAATATTACAGGACTGGGGTCTCTGGCAGTTTCAACATGCTGTAACTGCATTACATAACTTGACTGATGATACCGTATTGACCACTCCAGAAATACCACAACATACCATAATGCTCTTGGTTTGTAACCCCAAAATTTTGCATAAGCATTGTTTTCAGGTTCTCTTGGGGCCATTTTAACTTCCACGAGAAACTGAAGACAATAGTTATGCAAAGTTTTGGAGCGAAAAACAAAGAGCATTATGGTATGTTATGGTATTTTCTGGAGTGGTCAATTGGCTTTCCCTATGGTTGAAGGATTTTGTCCTATACGTGAGGGAAAAAAAATAAACAAAAATAGCAACAACAAAAATCATGTACTTATGTGCCTTTTACTTTGAAATAAGAAGTTTTATTGATTATTTTTCATTGTAATATTGGGTTATTAGGGGTATGCCAAAACCGAGGTTCGGTTCGCGCAGGGAGCTTTAGCATTGACGACGGCAACGGCAGCGAAAACGTCAGTTTTGAAATGATTTCCCGTTTTTTCAATCTTTGTGGCGTTTATTCTAATTTGCTGAAAATGGCAAGTGTAGGCGAATTTCCCTGGAGTTGATTTCTTTAGGACCGCACTCAAGTTTAGAGAGAGAAAAAGAGATTCGTCGTCGCTTGTTTACGTCCTCCATAAAACTTGTAATAAGGCATTTTCACGTCGTAGCCGTGCAAGGACGGTAAAAAAATGTACAAAAAAGCGTGATGCACGTGCAAAGTTGTTGTTTAGCGTAATAAACCTATTACTTTTTTTGACGTCCTGGTTGCCGTCGCCGTCGTCGTTGCTAAAGCTCCCAGCAACGACGTCGGCGACAGCAACGAGGAAGCAATACGGGTTTAATTTTATTACGCAAGACATCAACTTTGCACGTGCGTCACTCATTTATATACATTTCTTTACCGTCCTTGCACGACTACACCGTGAAGACGGCGACGGCAACGAAAAGGTCACTTTTAAAATGAATTAGCACTTTTCAGACTTTGTCGCTATTATTACAACTCGCTGAAAATGTCTACTGTAGGTTAATTTCCCTAGAGTTGATTTCTTGGGGACCGCACTCAAGTGTAGAAAAAGAAAGAAATTTCGTCGTAGCTTATCAACGTCCTCCATAAGGTGAAATTAGGCATTCACGTGCATCACGCTTTTCCGTACATTTCTCTGCCGACTACAAGCCGAAACTGCCTAATATCACGTTTTGTCGAAAAAGAGAATATAATTATTACAGCCAATATAAAGTACTTAATACACGTAACACGAGAATTTTATTTTGCAAAGGTTATTTGCAGAAATTTATACGCTTTATTTTCAAATGTGAGAAGAGCTTATACAGTCAATAAGAATGGCGTACAGCTTTTTATTACAGGTGGAAGGATAACCAATCAAAGAAAGCGTAAATGCCTTTGAGCAATCAAAGCCGTTAATCGTTTGCATTCACATGGCTTTCCTTTACAGCAGCGCCTTCAACTTGTACTTCGGAAACAGGCAAGACGAAGAAAAACTAAAACAGATTTGGGTCGGTTCTTGGTTGATTAGTTTACTCCTCATAAGAGTTTGTGCGGCATCAAAGCATGTTCTTAACTCGCTGCTCTAGTAATTTATTTAAAAAACAAACTAGTTTTCAATGTACATGAAAGTAACGGTCAGCTACCAATTTTTAGCCTTCCTCAACCTTTGGAAAGAATAGTGATATGGTAGTGATGGACAGTGATGTTTAGTGATGTGTAGTGATGGATAGTGATGGACAGTAATGTGTAGTGATAGATAGCGATGGGTAGTGATGAGTAGTGATGTGTAGTGATGGATAATGATGTGTAGTAATGGAAAGTGATGTGTAGTGATGGATAGTGATGGACAGTGATGTTTAGTGATGGACAGTGATGTGTAGTGATGGATAGTGATGGGTAGTAATGAGTAGTGATGTGTAGTGACGGATAATGATGTGTAGTAATGGACAGTGATGTGTAGTGATGGACAGTGATGTGTAGGATGGACAGTGATGTGTAGTGATGAATAGTGATGTGTAGTGATGGACAGTGATGTGTAGTAATGGACAGTGATGTGTAGTGATGGACAGTGATGTGTAGTGATGGAAGGTGATGTTTAGTGATGGATAGTGATTGGTAGTGATGGACAGCGATGTGTAGTGATGGATGGTGATGGGTAGTGATGAGTAGTGATGTGTAGTGATGGGTAGTGATGTGTAGTGATGAACAGTGATGTGTAGTGATGAATAGTGATGTGTAGTGATGGACAGTGATGTGTAGTAATGGACAGGGATGTGTAGTGATGGATAGTGATGTGTAGTGATGGACAGTGATCTGTAGTAATGGACAGTGGTGTGTAGTGATGGACAGTGATGTGTAGTGATGGAAAGTGATGTGTAGTGATGGACAGTGATGTTTAGTGATGTAAAGTGATGGATAGTGATTGGTACTGATGGAAAGCGATGTGTAGTGATGGATGGTGATGTGCAGTGATGTGTAGTGATGGATAATGATGTGTAGTAATGGACAGTGATGTGTAGTGATGAATAGTGACGTGTAGTGATGGACAGTGATGTGTAGTAATGGACAGTGATGTGTAGTGATGGACAGTGATGTGTAGTGATGGATAGGGATGTGTAATGATAGATAGTGATGGGTAGTGATGGACAGTGATGTGTAGTGATGCACAGTGATGTGTAGTGATGGATAGTGATGGGTAGTGAGGGACAGTGATGTGTAGTGATGGATAGTGATGGGTAGTGATGGACAGTGATGGGTAGTGATGGATAGTGATGTGTAGTGATGGATAGTGATGGGTAGTGAGGGACAGTGATGTGTAGTGATGGATAGTGATGGGTAGTGATGGACAGTGATGTGTAGTGATGGATAGTGATGGGTAGTGATGTGTAGTGATGTGAAGTGATGGACAGTGATGTGTAGTGATGGATAGTGATGTGTAGTGATGGATAGTGATGTATAGTGATGGGTAGTGATGGACAGTGATGTGTAGTGATGGATAGTGATGGGTAGTGATGGAAAGTGATGTGTAGTGATGGATACTGATGGGTAGTGATCTGGACAGTGATGTGTAGTGATGGACAGTGATGGGTAGTGATGGATAATGATGTGTAGTGATGGATAGTGAGTGCAGTGATGGACAGTGATGGGTAGTGATGGATAATGATGTGTGGTGATGGATAGTGATGTGTAGTGGTGGACAGTGATGTGTAGTGATTGATAGTGATGGGTAGTGATGGACAGTGATGTGTAGTGATGGACAGTGATGTGTAGTGATGGATAGTGATGTGTAGTGATGGATAGTGATGTATAGTGATGGGTAGTGATGGACAGTGAAGTGTAGTGATGGATAGTGATGGGTAGTGATGGACAGTGATGTGTAGTGATGGATAGTGATGTGTAATGATGGGCAGTGATGTGTAGTGATGGGTAGTGATGTGTAGTGATGAACAGTGATGTGTAGTGATGGATAGTGATGTGTAGTGATGGATAGTGATGTGTAATGATGGGCAGTGATGTGTAGTGATGGGTAGTGATGTGTAGTGATGAACAGTGATGTGTAGTGATGGATAGTGATGTATAGTGATGGATAGTGATGTGTAATGATGGGCAGTGATAGGTTGTGATGGACAGTGATAGGTGGTGATGGGTAGTGATGCATAGTTATGTTGAGTGACACATAGTTACATGTTACATGAAGATATTTTAGTTGGATTTTTTGTATACGTGTAGGAGAACACGGATTTATTACCGTTGATCTTGTCCCCAGATCCCTTGTCGCCTTTAACTTCGCGGAAAAGAGATCTGGGTACGAGATTAATAGATCGCGGGTGAGAACGGGCAAGCGAACTACAGTTCCTTTCGTCTACAGTGGAAATAAACTTGTTGTTGTTAATGTTCGTTCGCCCCCCGACTCTCATTTTGAGCATGCTCTCTTGACGACTATCCTACCTAAGCCACGTACTCAGGGAGTATAGAGTTAAACGGTACGACATTTAAAACATCATACAAAGTACATCAAAGCTTTTCCTGGCCGGCTTGCTTTAGAATTATCCCTTTTATTTCAAAACTGAAAAATACTCATTAATCTCTTTTATACTTGCATCTATCAACTACATCGATAAGAACTTAAAACAAACTGCAGTACCATAAATCCTCTATTAAGCCCCCTTGTCTAATAAGCCCTCCCTTAAGAAGGAGGGATCAGTCCTTTTGATACTAATGTTTCTGAAAAAGAGATGGTTTCAGGGGCACCCAACGAGAATACAGTTCAAAACCACTTAAATATAGTATTGTTAACGTATTTTAGTATTTAAACGGTAGATATTGGCATATTTTTATCCCCTAAAAATTTTTCATCTGCTCGGATTTCCTAGCTGAAATTCTAGTGATCCGAAAATTATAGGGATCAAAACTTATCTTTTCGAAAATTTCAGCCAGAAAAAAGGCTCCGAAAATTCTAGGTGACCTTTTTAGGGAAAAAATCCGTTAAAAACGGGCAATTATACCATTTTTTAGCTGTTCGAAAATCCTAGGAGAGGCAGGCAAGCAAGAAATTTTACAACAAATGTTCCTAAAATTCTAGATCTCAAATGTCTTCCCAACAGATATTTTCCGAAAATTGACTTTGGGTGCCCCTGATGGTTTAGGAAGACGTTGTACCTTACTTTGGATGTGAACGATGAAATCCATAACACTGACATTGAATCATAACCATCAGGACAATTTTTCTTCAATGAACTGCGTATACGGGTATTCAGTTTTTACATTTAGATTTAGCTTAACGTTTTGTTTAGGTTTTCAATTTAAAATTCACGAATTTTGTAATTCACATATTTCAAGGTTCCCACAAGTGAAAAAAGATGTTGAAATACCTTGTTCAACACATATAATTATCTTTAAATCTCCATGTTAGACAATCATTGCCCTGGTCCAAAACAGGAGGAAGGGAACAGTAACTCGGTCTGTTCCTTCCTGTTTTTCTGCTACCGGCAATGCAATATATTAAGTTAGATAAGCTCCCCCCGCTCCCCTCAAACGAGCTTGAAACCCCCTTTCGATTAAGCTCCCACCACCTAAAACGTGCTTGAAATAAATAAACCACCAGGTGGCACAATAGAGGATTTATGGTATATTATTGTTTTTAAAAGGCTTTTCAAGCCTTTTGATCACTTTGGACTTATTTTCACAAAACGACAGTCACTAAGGAATATTTCATTTAGTTTTTGATTCTTCCACAGATTTAAGCCTTTTTGCACTTGGTGGAGCAGTCGGGTCCTGTGGATCTTCAACCAGTTTGTTGTGAACATCCATCAAACCTTTGAAGTACTTGACTGTCCGTACTCTCAGCTCCATTGTGGCATCTTCATCCACTAAGAACAGTGTGTGAGGATGCTGCTGAAAAGCAGATACTGTGCACATGTGATTCATGCCATCCTCTGTGGCGTGACGGAGAGCAAGAGCTTTCTTTACACCACTGATCAGAATTAGAACCTATAATGGAAAACACAAAGTTTTTCCAAACAGAAAACAAAAAACTCGTCCACTATGTTGCTACTTAGCCTGCAAGCTAAGGACGAAACACTTCCCAGAATCCAAAAACACTATAAAACACTTTAGGATTCTTGGACGAGTTTTGGATTCTTGGAGTGTTTTGTCCCTATAAGCCATGGTATGCTCTGGTTCATTTTTCACTCCACCACCAGAGCCCCCTGGAGAGCAAATTCAATCATCAAACTCAGCTGAAACATGTATTTCCATACATGTACAACGATACTGAGCTCAAAAAAAAACTTGAATATTCCAGCTTGCCTTTTGCACAACAGGCTTGCCTTGACAACTGCCGATGGGCAAGTCAGCCTTAAAAGTTACTTGCCCAGCAAGAAAATCTATCCTAGAAGGATTCATAAGGTTTCTGTCTTCTCTATACCTAAAAAAGCAACACCTCACATTTTATCTCAGTCTAAAATTAATTATCTGCCCCTTACCTCTTGAGCATCCATCACCGTGGCCACACCCACCGTAAGAGCCATGGTGGGGACCTTGCTGATGTCATTATCAAAAAAGCGTGCATTAGCTACAATGGTGTCTTTTGCCAGGGTCTTCACCCTTGTCCTTGATTTCAGCGACGATCCAGGTTCATTGAACGCAATATGACCATCATCACCAATACCTGTAAAAATTATAGGGTAGTTGCTGCATTCAAATTCCTTACCTTGAGTTTTAGGTGCAAAGAAATCAGCAGCAATATAGCAGCTGAAGTGAGTAGATAGCAGTCTGTATTAGGCAGAATGTTATTAAAAACTCCAGAAGAGGCAACCTTAATACTCTAAGAGGAGCACAACACTTTTATAAAATTTTCTTTGCATTATTTCACACATAGATTTTTGTGTGAGATCAAAATGACAAGCCTTCATTTACTGTAATTTTTTGTTGACTTTCATATGAAATATCAACAAACTCTACAATTTATTGTTGCAGTAAACTGCTCAGTCCCAGAATACATCAGATATTAGAGTATGACATACTTGTCTACCTAACTCTCACTAAAAGTGTCATTACAATTTCTGGACAACCACAGTAAAGATTTCCATGGTCATGGGCAAATTTTATTCAGATACTATCCAAAGACCCTTCAAAAAATCTTCATTAAAAATTCAAAAGTGTATAGGAATGAGACATAACTAAACAGTATCAGAGGAAATGAATAAGGATGCTTTAGAAAACAACGTACCTCCAATAAAGAGATGAACTCCACCAGCTTCCTTTATCATTTTCTCAAAATTATTGCATTCTTCATCAAGATCATCAGCATTCCCATCAAGAATATGGGCATTTTTAGGCTCAATATCGATATCCTTGAAGAAATTTTCCCACATATAGGAATGGTAGCTTTCAGGATGATCTCGTGGAAGGCCGACATATTCATCCATGTTAAAAGTTTTGACATATCTAAAAGAAAGCTCCCCCGTTTTGCAGAATTCCACCAGCTTCCTGTACATTCCAAGAGGTGAACTTCCTAAACAATGCGTAGAAAAAAAATATGAGTTCTCTTAACATTTCCTATCACTTTCACTCCTTGAAGTGTACAAAAATTAAAGAGACCAGAATTTAATTACTCCTTCAAAATAATATTGAGAACCTAGAAAACAGCCTTACACACCATTTCAGAGACTTTTCATGACAACCAAAAATCCAAGCTAGCCAGTCAGACTGGTCTTTGAAAATGATATGGGCTTTTTTAAAGACCATTTTTGCTAGAAACCAGAGCCTTCTTCAGAACCAGGGTTCTCAATAGAAGGCAGCACCCGGCGATTGATCGCCGCTTACTTTGGGATTTATAGCCGCTTACTTTGTGTTTAAGTCGCTTTTCTTTGCTTTGTTTTCACACCTCTGGCTTTGCTGAAGAGCCTCCTACTTTATCAGTGATCACCTCCTACTTAAAAATCTATTGAGAACCCTGAGAACCAGCCATAATCTAGCTGGGAATCTGTAATTTTGTTACAACTGGATTGGTGTGGCCCACCAGTCCCAACTAAATGTAATAACTCTGAGTCAAAGGAGTTTTTGCCTGGTGTTTCGGGATGCCTCGGGTGAATCCTGTTAACCCTGGCCCATGATTACAATGTACATCTTCCTCACTGAAAAATTCCAGAGAAACATGTAAAATATGGATCATAGGACTGGTCATCTGACATTATATAAAACAGGTAAACTATGAGGCATTCTGAGAGAACAATGATTCAAAAATGTGGTACTGTTATGGATATACTTACCATAAATGAACAGCAATCATAAATACATTATATACTTTTGCAATTTTGCTTGGAAGCATAGCTGAGGTAAGGGAATTTATATCAAAGGCAATAAATTAACCTTTTGCTAGTAAAATATGGATAAATGTTACAGTTGATTCTTCATTTCAAGTAATTTTTGTTTTTCTTTCATTTTTAGGTATGGTAATGTACCGGTATGCCAATGAAGTTGAAACAAAAGAAAAAGAAACATTACCTGAGATAAAAAATTAACAACAACAAATATATTATTTCTTCTGAAATCAGTACCTGTTGGCAGACCAAGAACAAAATATTTGTCTGGTCCTGGGTTAAACTTGAGAATTTTGTTACGCACATACTTGGCTGCCCACTCTGACAACTGGGTATAGTCATCGACGATAACCAACCTCATGATGTGGATCTTGTTCAATCTGAAAATGACAAGGTAGTCAGTTTACAAGAACATTCCTGAAGAGTGGCTATTACTCTCTATCTTAGCGGCTGTCATGCAGTCATCTATGCCCTTCCCGTCACAAGGAGGGTTGCGGTTGCCTTTCTCCCATCCTGGCTGTCCATTCATGGGTCTAGATATATTTTAATTATGGATTAATATCTACATTAATGCTTGTGCATGACAAATAACGGCCTTCTAAGAGAAAACGTTACACTACACATGCAGAATGCAAGCTATCAATGGACGGCACATGAAAGGATAATTTGGCACCAAACAGTTCCAGAAAATAGCTGTGATTAGCTCAAATCTGGAAAGGAATGTGGTTTGAATGTGAGCAGCCGTTTGTTGGGGTGGAACGTTGTGTGACAATACAAAAATGTCTGCAAGGGAGACTAGCAATACCTATGCAGACAGCTCTACTAAAGAAGGATATAACAGTCTGGACAAACTGCTTACCCCTCCCCTAACCCAACATTTTGCCCTAAGTAGGAATATGGCTGTCGACTCTCCTGGATAATCCGGAAGACTCCCGATTTTGAACTGTTACTCCCGGTCTCCAGATTAGAGTCTGAAATCTTTCTGTCAATCAAATTTCAAATATTTTGCGTTGTTTGAGCTATAAATTAAACTTTTAACATCGAATGTTTCCTTGGAAACCCCAGTATGCCATTGTATTTAATATAAGCAATAATGTGATTGGTAGGAAGTAAGCCAATCAGGTACAAATTTTACAATTCCAACAACATCTTTTTCACATGTTTTCTGCACAAATGACGTCATGTTTCGAGCATTATGACGTCATCTTTTATCCCATTCTCAATAATATTTGAAGATGTTGGGGGTTGACAGCCCTGGGCAGTGTCCCAGAATCTTATACTGATCCCTTAATCCTTTACGTTAGATTTGTTTATGTTGCCAAGAATTAAATTAAAATATATGCACCTCCACGTCGTTAATATTTGTTTCGTGCCAACCCGGCCGTCGGCCATGTGACGCATGGCTGTCAGCTGAGCGTTTGCCACCCGAAGAACTAAAACTAGCCGTTTTCAAATAAAATAGGGCACTGTGCTATGATCGTAGCACTAACTTGAACTTTACAAAGGAGCACTTACCTAATGGTAGAGGAAGATACAAAATGATCGTTGTATCTCAACACGAAAACGCCGGACGTGCACGTTGAAAAGGCAAGACCACACGCAACAGGCTCATCAAATACAGCGCTCAGCGGTTACCCACATGAAACACATGAATCATATATGAAGTACCTACGACACGTGCCGAGCGGGAGCAAATATGGCGTTTCGCGGGACAGTTTTTCCACTGATTTTTGGAGGAACGTTGATATTATTTGGTTTTGGATTCTATCACAGGTACAAGCTTATTATTAACACCGAGGAGCAAGCGCAGAGGAAGGAATACAGCATTCACAAGGCACTGGAATTCCGTCGCACAGTTAAGGAAAAAATCGATGAGAAGAAATCTAATCGTTGATTGCGAGCGTTTTGAGCCAAGTTACAGGTTTGCGTTTTAATATAGTTTTCAATTTTGGTTTCGGTTTGAGGAGCATTCATATTGCGGTGTGTGGCGGATTAGACTGATTTGTGAAAATGTTAATATGTACTATTCGAATCGAAATGTCACTGACTAGCATCGAAAATATGTGAATTGCAAATTTGACGAATAATATTATTCACATTCCAATGGGAGAATCGCCAATTGTACATAGATGTCGGGTGAAGAAAAACGAACTCGATCTAAGAGATGCTTGTCACGTAACAAGCGTTCTAAAGCAGAGAAAACTACCGTAGATGATCCTTCATCCAATGAAGCTGCTGGAAAAGTATTTACAGTTCTTAAATCAAAACGGTCACAATGCTCACATCTAATTGAAAGGACTGATGATTTGGAGAATGAATTCGCAGTGTTGACTGAGGAAACTTCGGAAGCTAAAATTCTCACAGGGAAGTCAAGAAATGACCAAAAGGATGTATTTGAATTTCTTGATGAAGAGAGTGATGACACAAGCGAACTGCCAGGAACAGCCCCTCTTGTTAGTAACAAGCGGAAAAGGATTGCATCTGAAGAACTTGAAGTCTCATGTTTTAGCAGTACAGTTTCCAAGTTCAAACGGGCACGTAATGCTGTAATGTGTTTAAAACAGCCTTTAATACAATTAGAGAAATGCACAGACAATGCTGGGTCTGAAGTTGAACCTACAGATAAATCTTGTGCTGGGAACAGGGCAGCGGATTGTACAGAAGTTTTGTTTCACAAGCTAGACACAGGAGGGAGTGCATTGCAGGAAGTTGGTGGTACAACACTTAGAGATGAAGGCATCTGTGGTGATAATGTTGGACAAGTAGAAACTGATGATTTACAAGTCATCCAAGATCCGAAATGTCAAGAAAGTAGAGAAGATTGTAACAGAAAACGTGATTGTCCTGTTTGTGGTCTAACATTCCCACCAACTGAAAATATGGATGTTTTTAATAGACACATTAACAGCTGCCTTGATAGTGGCTCTGACTGCAGGACCACAGAAAATGATTCTTCTGAACCAGGCACTGAAAAAATGGAAGAGGAGATGTTCTTCTGTCAACTCTGTCAAAAAGATTTATCTAGGATGAATTCCCAGCGACGTCAGCAGCACGTCAATAGGTGTTGTGATGAGGCAAGTAAAGTTAAAGACACAGTGCAGTTAAACAGAGTTCAAGGACAAACTTCAACTCAGTTACAGTGTCCTATTTGTGGCAAAGGATTTAAATCTTTGAAGGTATATCAGTGCATGTGTGTTTTTAAAATGTACCTCTAGAATATTTTTTCAAAGTGATATGGCCAAATGATAACAAAATGATGAACACCAAAAAAAATTATTTACATTACTTAAGAGTTCTCAAGTATAAGAATCACCTATTAGTAAGAGGTACGTGGAAAGCACTGTGGAATGTGCCTTGTGGGTGTAGAAATTGACCACTCCAGAAAATATCATAACATACCATAATGCTCTTTGTTTGTCACCCCAAAATTTTGCATAAGCATTGTTTTCAGTTTCTCTTAGGGCCATTTTAACTCCCACGAGAAACAGAAGACAATGCTTATGCAAAATTTTGGGGTGACAAACAAAGAGCATTATGGTATGTTATGGTATTTTCTGGAGTGGTCAATTGAATTCAGTCCACTGCCTCACTGCATTCTTCTATTACAGTGTATCTCCCAAGTCTGTCATAACTGTATGGAGAAAGCATCTCGTGATATAAACTAAACTGTCGAGTCCTTCCTCTATAAACAGCGTGCAAAGATAGTACTGTCCGATTAGCTCGGGGCTAGTGGATTTATCTATCGGGCCAGTGAATGCCCTTTTTAACTTACCCGACGGGCAAGTGATGTTTTTTGAGGTATTTGAATAACAGGAGAACTGTGAAATCAATTCTGCTTGTCAAAAAGCTATTGGGGCTAGTTGAAATGACGTCTGGGCTAGTAAAATTAATGCTAGCTTCAGCTTGCCTGAATGGCAAGCTGTAAAAATGATATTCTTTGCACCCTGACAGAGAACGCCTTTACACATCATCCAATTTTTTTGTCCCATTGGATACTTTCGCCCTACTTGTTTTAATAATTCAAAAGGCCAATTTACAGTTGTATGCTAAGTAGCTTAGCCTTTGAGTGGAAGAGAGGCTGGATGTGACATTGTTTTGATAGAAACCTCAGTACCATTCTTACATGTATGCAAAAGAGAAAGTTTTACATTTTGAAAAGCAGTGAGGTTTCTATCAAAACAAGGTCATCTCCAACCCCAGGATACTCTTTACACAACTACAGAGTCTATTGTTCTGCTCTTTGCAGTCAAGACAAGCGCATCTCAAAAAGTGCGCACAAGAATACAATGTGGGAACAAACCAGCTTCTAGAAATCATGCATCATGAAAAGCACCAGGAAGATTCCATATCTATGGCAGCTGTTGCAACAGAACGAGCAACAAATGAAAATCCTGACAGAGTTAAGAGGAAGAGAAGAGCTGTTGCACCAAAGAGGTTAGATCATCAGTGTTCTTACCAGGATTTCATACACTAGGGTCTACAGGACCCATGGAGAAGATAAAATGGGGTCATGAGGGAGAAAAGCTGGCACGATTTTTAAGATACAGTTAACTCAACGTTTTCACAGGTCTGAGTCTAAGATAATGATGAGTGTGTCCTAAAGATGCCATAACCTATTAAATTTTGGCTCTTATCATAATGAAATGCACATATGTTTTGTAATAGGTTTTTTTCCTTCTTTGCACCCATGGGATCCCTTGGGCTAATTATAGTGTGGCATTTCCCGAAAAGTGTGGCAATGCCACAATACTGCAGTCTGTCTGGTAAGAACACCGGGTCATGGAGGTCTTGTATACAGTAGAACCTCTTAAGGGGAAACAAAATAGTACAACTTTGCGAGGCTGATGTTGGCTGGTTAAAAGTTAGTAAGACAAAAGTTAGTGGTATGTCGGGCACCCTGGATTTCACAGGGTAAGAGCATTGGACTCTCTATGATTTTTCTTAGGACTCAGCTGCCTGGTAGTCCTTTGCAGGGCAAGGGCTATATGTATGCCTGGACAACACCCAAATAAAGCCTGACCAAGTTTCTGTAGAGGCACATGTAGGGATGCGTTGGTTGATAAATTTGTGAATTCTTAGTACAGACATTGTTAAACAATTTATGCAAACGTTTTAACCAGCAATGAGAGTGTGACTTTTTTATTCTCAGTAACCTTGATGAACAAACCCAGATTGCTTTGGCATTGTCAGCCTCCATGGCCCCTCCTCAGCCCCCTGATGCAGGTGAAGGAAAAACTGGGAAAAGAAAAGGAAAAAAGAATAAAGGGTGAGACAATTTTGAATTTTTTAATGTAACAGTACTAAATGAATTAAATAAAGGATGATCTTCGCAGTTATATATGTAACTTTTGCTGCAAAAGTTGTGTATATAACTGCGATGATCATCCTTCATTTAATTCTTCACTCCGCAGTTCACATATATGATTTTCATATATTGATAACTTGATCATCATTCTTTCACTGTTATATAACGAACCAACTCAACGATCAGCTCCCAGTTGGCTTGTTAGCTTTATTGGTAGAGCGCTGCACTGGTATCACAGAGGTCAAGGGTTCAAATCCCATACAAGCCTGAATTTTTTTCAGGCTTTCTTTTTGCAACTGCAAAAGTTGCGTATATAATTGCGATGATCATCCTTCATTTAATTGTTCACTCCACAGTTCACCTATATGACTTTTATATTTTCATAACTTCAATGCTAAATAGATACTAGATCATCCTCTCCTTGCCGAGAGACTTTCCAAGGATAACAAATCAAATTTTTCAATTTTAACAAAAAACTCAGACATGGAGCAAAGTTCTTCTATGAAGCAAAGGAATTTTTGTGACCTTTAGGTCATTCTATGGCATTGACAATCATGAAATTGTGACCTTTTTTAAAGTAATTACAACTATGCTTTGAGGTCTTGTTGAATAGGCTTGAGGCCTTAAAATCAGACAACATTAATAGGCCAGTTTCAAATTATTAACATTCATACTTAGCACCAACGCTGAGAGGTACTAAACAAAAGAAAGCACATTGACATTCAGTGATAAATAAGGAAGGTATGAATTTTAATAATTTAGTGGACTCTGGTCTATTGAATTAGCTGTTTAATTATGCTTGCCCAAGGAGTCAAACTAAGGAATTTTTCGACAACGTCAATGATGGTACTAAAATATAAATATATTGTAGATAATTTATTTATCAAAATGTTATGTACTTTTAAAATAGGGGAAATGAGCTGCCTCCCTTGTTACTCAGAGATGATGAGACTGCCCAGAAAGCTGTGGCTATAAGAGCAGCACAAGTGCTTTGCACACAAGTATGTCTTCCTTTCACCAGTTTTCATTGAAGTTTGCCTTTATCTTCATTATATTTTAGTGGTCAGCAACTCTCTTATCGTAAAAGTTTCAAAAATGTTCTGAGTGTTTTCCTCAGCTTTACTAGAGTGAAAAACAGTCTGTTTTTTTTTTGTCTCTCAAAATTGGGTTTTTAAGGCAAGAGTGCCGGCATGAGATTTTCACATCCCTCCTTAGCCTTACTCTCCATTTCAATCTTCGCTCCAGACCTTTGGTTTGACCGCTCATGCACGCAGTCAGTCATTAAATTGGGACTCATGTTTTGCCTTTAAAGGAAGACAATGATGAGGATGATGAGATATCTTGCACCCCTGCTCTTGCACCAAGCCGGTTAGCTCAGCATGTTCCATCCTGCGTGCCTCCTGTGTCCACAGATGCCACAGGATGTAACTCTGATGATGCAACCAGCGCTACATCAGTTTGTAAAGAAGAGGTCAACAAGCCCATGGATGTAGATAGTGAAAATGATACAGAGCAGCATGAAGAGTCAAGAATGTTGACCTTCACTGTTGATCCTGCATTGAGCAAATCGTTTCTTAATTTCCTGTATGATGTGGAAGATGAAGAAAGAGAAGCAGCTGAAGTTCAGGTAGTATAGTGTGTGTAAAAGCATAAAATCACCTTGGAGTGTCGCTTATCAGAGGCAACTTTTAATCCAACAGGATTTTTGCCCAGTGTTGTTCCTTTTTCTTCGATTTTGAATGCGAATTTAGGAAGAAGAAAAATTATAGGTTTGAATTCTTGAAACATGTAAAGAAAGGTCAAACTGCTAGATATTTACTGTACATAGTTCCGTGACAGTTATTTTCAGTGTCTTTTGATATGCCTGAAAATGAGTTAGACACTCATCTTATTTCAGATATTAGTGTTGGGCAGAAAAGGCCAGGGAAAAATTTTCTTTTAGTTGGGATCAATACTTTGCTGTACTCTTTCTGTACTTTATAATTATTATTATTATTATTATTATTATTGTTATTATTAGTTTTGTTTTTAACTTTGCTTTTACATTTATGCACAGGCACCTCGTCCCAGTCCTCTGTGGTCATTATCGGCTCTTAAAGAAGAATCTTGTGAGACATTTTATGTACAAGGCCTCCTTCCTCCTGCATCGCCACGAAGGTCAAAGAACTTCATTAAAAGAGTCGCTGTTTCTGATGGTGTAACAGCTCCAACTGTCATAAATAAACCAGCTATTGAAATGGTGTGCAACAATAGTCTTGTGGGAACTAAAACAAGGCCAAGATCTGTTACAGAAGTACAAGTGAGTCCAACAAAAGATACTGCTGAATGTCCAGAGATAACACCGTCACAAGCTGTTAATGTAGAAATGCTGTTGGAGCTTGCTGGAGAAGATGATATCTCAAACATATCATTGGATTCCCAGCAGATGATAGGAACGAGTGGTTTCTGTGTTGATGAACAAGATCAAGAGAACCAGGTAAAGTTTTTTTTTTTCTTTTTTTTTTTTTCAGGTGAAGCTATCCATTTTTAATTTTTTCATTTAATTAGGGCCCAGCATGTGGGTCTCTGCAAAAACTAAGATGTGCTAGTTACCCTGGGACCAAAGTTACATGTAAATTGCTGGGGGCCACTGGGTGATTGTAGAACATAGTCCTGCTTTTTCATACTTAGCTCTGTAAAACCCATAAACCTCACAAGGGTTGATACAGTACCTATGTGGCTTTTACATGATGACAAGAACTTCATCTTCACAAAATTGGAGCATGAGAATAACAGACCTGATTAAAACCTAGACAAGTGATAAATTACATGGCAAATGCAACATTTTTTTTCGCATTCATATAGGAAAGTGAACCTGTGCCTAGCGGAGTTCCAAAACTTCTACAAGATTTATCATCAATGATCAACAACCCACATCTTAGCGATGTTGTTATTTGTCTCCAAGATGAACAGGAAATAGCAGCACACAGCTTTATCCTGTCACTGAGGTCTGATGTGCTTGCACAGGTATGTGCTCCAAAAAAAATTAATGTAGTTCTGATGGTATAAATTCTATGGATAGATGAGAATAAGGAAACAGTCATAATAAGCCTTTCTTCTGCTTGAGTCTTCTTGTTTCCGTTGCCTTTGGCTTGGGAATAATAACAATTCTTGGGAGAACAACACTAAAGATTTCTAAGAGTATCTTTCATGATGAAAAAATTTTCTTTGCCCAAGGATCCAAATATGATGACTATCACAGCTTTGTCATTCTCTATGGAGCTAAAATTCCCCATCTTTCTTTACTCATTAACAGACACTATGCTTTTGGCCTCCCCGACCCTAGCACTTTGTAGGGTGTTTGTTACATACAGTGTATGAACCTAGTAAATGGCCTTACTTTCCATTCGTCTCCATAGCTCAGTAGGTAGAGCAACAACACTGTTTGGAAAATGCTCGGTTTGATTCCTGTCAGAGACTCAAGATTTTTCTTTGCCTTTCACTCTTGACATGACGATTATTATCTTCTTCCTTAAAACTAAAATAAATGTATCTCCCGTTGGACCAGACATTAAGTGACTTGTATTCTCTTTTTTCTTGTACTTTTTTTTAAGTTGTTGTCAGAGGAAACAGCTTCCAGGAAATGGCAGGATAAGGTGTACCTGAAGTTTGATGATGTTTGCCGCCCTGTGTTTAAAGTTGCGTTAAGACACATATACACTGGTGATGTTACCATCCCTGTGCAGTCTGATGTAGATGACGTAGAAAACTTGGCTGCAAGGTAAGGCTTATTTGTACATTGTCCATACAAGCCCATATAAGGGTATAAATTCAAGACGTTTACAGCTGCTCACTCAAACTCTAAAATGACATTTGCACAACAGAGCAAGCTTAGTTGGTAGAGCGCTTGTCTGCGGAGCGGGAATTCGTGAGGTTCAATTTCCTGGGCCGGACCAATACTCATGGTCTTAAAACAAACTGCTAAACCTTAGCATGGCTCGGATGATCCATAAATGGCGGTCCCGTGTCCAGTAGGAGACGTAATAATAGTGTCCTCAAATTTTACTTTCGTGGTAAATATATTGACACTCAAATAAAGGGCGTATTTTTGTCCACTCTAGAGACCGGTTACAATGGTACTGATTTGCTTACCTTGTTCCCATTATTTTTTTACATTGTTCCCATGCGTACGGAAGCCAGTTAAGCTTAGAGTTAAGCTTAAAGTTAAACTTGTATGTGGTTACAAACGAAAACTTTTCCCTCAGTAGTATTCCTCCATCGGGTGACGATTTCTCTACAGTGGCCTTGTTTATGCTTACTACTACTCAAAATGAAAATCACCCCACAACCTACGCTGCGATTAAAAAATCTCAGAGAAAATCTAATGTTCTTGCCTCAGTTGTTCAAAAGTTGGCTAAGGCTATCCACTGGATAAATCTTTGTTCAGTTGATAACGAAAGCGGTCTCCATAATACTTGTCCGCTGGGCAGTGATTAATCCGGGAGATTAGCTCATGAAATTCTTCATTCTAGGTTAAATCTTCCTTGTTTGGCAAAGGCGTGTAAAGTTATGAGGCAGCAGATGAATCAAGTATCCGAGAGCCAAGAGGATGACAACAAAAACAACGACCTTGTTACTGATTTGGAGAAGCTCGAAGAAAATCTGTGGAGAAATGGTGATGATGATGGTCAATTATCAGATGGTGAAAAAGAGAGAGATGGCAAAGATGACTTCTTGAACGATGATGATATTGAAGAAATTATGTTATTCCAGACTCAAGCTGTGAAAATGAAAGGGAGTGTCGGAGGTGAAAGTTTAGAAGAGAAGGATGAGAAATTTTTGACAGAACAAACTGAAAAGGAAGATACTTCAGCAGCAGGTGAAGTAAGCATTGTGGTAAATAATAATACACGTGATAAAGAGTCTAGGTGTAATTCATTGAAGAAGAAAAGACAGAGGTCAGAAACTTGCGGCAACATGAACAAGGGTAGTCTGTCGCATAGTATTGCTGAAGAAGGTAATCTCTCTCGCTATAATGTTGCAGCACTTAACCTGCCGCATAATTCTGGCAAAATAAATGGCTTGTCCTGCAAATCAGTTGGCAACAGAGAAACCGCCCCGTCTCTTGATATTACTGAAAGAAAAGACGAGTATGAAATGTTTATATCGTGCGAAGATGACGAGGAAAAAATGATTGAAGATAAACGGTCTCCTTCACCCAAGGAACACTTTGCGAAAAATGAGGTGAAACCATTGACTTCGTCAAAAACAGTACACGAGTTAACAGAGATATCTAAAACAGTCTCTTGTGAGGATAGAAACTCAACGCGTGATACATGTATTTCCACTTGTGAACTGGGTCCAGTCAGTGAGCAGCCTCTGAGTCATGTCGAGGGTAGACATGACAAAACAAAACTTGACGTGAGAGAACACAACGAGGTTGTGAAAGAACTAAGTGACAACGAAGAATTACCTGGTGACTATGGAGATTGTGTGATGGAATTTGAGTTGGAGTATAATGAACATTCTCCTGGCATGTCGAAAGAGTCATTCATTGACAAGTACGGAAAAAATGTTGACGATTTCAAGGATGTTAGCGATCTGGATGCTATTCATGAAACTTTGTCGGATGTTCAACCCCACAGAAACGAGGACCTCGATGTCCCGTATGAAAGTGCACACAAGCGTGCTGACTGCTTATCACCCCCCTCGGGGGAAGGTTTGTGGGACATTGACGAAACCTTGCAAGGGTCCACTCGGGAAGTTACTGTGGTGGACGATGATGAAGTCGACGGGAAAGTTGCAGACGAGTCCATCACATTATTAAGTGATAATGACGAGGAGGTTAGTTACTCGTCTGGTTTCTTGAATTTTATTGTAACATTTGAATCGAGTTATCTGACCTCAGGAACTCAAATCGAGAACAGTACTTCTGAGTCTAAGGGTACTAAGCAGTACTTTCTTCCGGTAATGATTTCTTGATTGTTGTGTTGTAGGAGGCGGTGGATATTTCTCAAGTCTGTACGTGAAATCCTAAAATTTGACCCTTCACCTGAAAGCTACTGAACAATACGTTTCTGTGGTTGTTTATTACTTTATACACGGTTGTTCTAACTGTCAAGTCTTGCATGAAATCCTAAAGTGTGGCCATTCAAATGAAAGCTACTGAGCAGTACTTTCCTGTGGTTCTGTTCTTTATGCTATACAAGCTAGTTCTAACGTTTGAGTCTGTGGATGAAATCCTAAAGTGTGACCATTCAAATTAAAGCCACTGAGCAGTACTTTCTTGTGGTACTGTTTATCATGCTATACAAGGTGGTTCTAACGTTCGAGTCTGTGGATGAAACCCTCAAGTTTGCTCATTCAAATGAAAGCTGTTGAGCAGTACTCTTCTTTGGTGCTGTTACAGGGCGGTCCAAACTTGAGCTTGTGGATGAACTTAAAGTTAACATTTGCAGCCTAGAGGAGAATATCGGTTGCAGGTCAAAATAAAATTCAGTTTAAAAATTTTTGAGGTTAGGAGACAAAGGAAATTGAGAATCAACATAAGTTCAAAAAAATTTTTACCTGAATTTGATTTTAACCTGTAACTTGTCTACCTTAAACGTAAAACTGTCATAGACCCACATTTGCTGTTGGAATGTTGTTGAGTTTATTTTGCTTTTCTAGGATCTTGATGACTCTCCCGCTGAACCTGACGTTACTGTTGTTCCAGAAACTCCTCGTGTGACAAGAAACACACATTATTTCTCATCAAGCAGTTCTCTATCAACACTTTCTGCTAGCGAAGAAGATGACGTTCGAGTGACCAGCTTTTCGCCCTCTAAAACAAGGAAACAGCTGAGCGAGGAAGCAAATGACTTTTTGTCCAAATTGAAACAACGTGTTGATCGTGATAAAGATAAAAGACGCGGGAAAGGAAAGCGAAAGAAAAAAGTTGGAACGAAGGATTCGGCGGGTGAAAGATCCGTAACGCATGGAACTTCAAGAAGGAGGTCTCCGCGGTCAAGACAAGATAACTGTACTGATACGTCACCGTTGGCTTGTGACCAACTAACTTTCGTAAGGAGTCATCAGCGTCGCTCTGCTTCTCCGGTAGGGGAGATTCCCAGGGGTTCAAGACAAGAAGACTGTATTGATACGTCTCCATTGGCTTGTGATGTACGAGCTTCCGTTAGGAGTCATCAACATGCCACTGCCTCCCCGGCAGGGGATATTCCCAGAGATTTAGAGAGCTGCAGTAACTTGCCCTTGCAGGAGTTTCCCAGAGATGTTGAGCCCCGACTTGTCTCGCCAGACCGGATATCTCCAGGGTATTCTCAGCAGTCCAGAGCGTCACCGACATTGTTACACGAGGACTGTGTTTCTGATTGTGTTGTTCTTGATCATTCGCCACCACTTTCGCCAGATCTTTTTCAACAACAACACGAGTCACCCCAAAATTCGGCCTACAAAGAGAAAGGAGAGACTGTGTCTGCAGAACTGCTTAAATGTCACAGTCCTGGGGGCAAAAATATCAGTTTTGAAAACCTAGATGATGTTGATATCGTGGAATCCTGCGCCAACCAAACTGCCGTGAATGTATCTAGACCACTAGAAGTTATGTCGCCTCCAGTCCCCTCGCCTGAGTACTCATTCCTGGAGCCTGTTTCATCCCCAGGTTCTCCTTTGCCTTGCCCTTCCCCGCCACAAGACCAGATTGTTTGTTCGCCAGATTCTGTTTCGCCCGGTCTTCCTGTTGGTTTGAAATCCACTCAGTCAGAGAGTGGACTGGGTACATGTGCACAATCTAACTCACCCGTCTCCCCCTCGGTTTGTTCATTCAGCTCGCAAACTGCAGACTCAAGAAAGAAAAGCAGAAAACAAGAAACCGCGTCGAGGAAATTGGATTTGGAGAAAGAGAAAGAGAAAGAAAGTACAGAACCAGGACCGTCAACAGATGTGATAGAGATTGATCTAAACCTTCCATTAATGGAAAGGATTCGCGCTGCTCGCAATGGTGGGAAGAAAATTTACAAGGTTAAAGATGTTAACGAAGATGGAAGTGATGAGGATTGTATGGAAAATAAACGTGTGCCAAATGTGAAAAAGACTCCGGAAGCTTCTTCACAAAAAGACAGTGAGTTAATATCTACAGTGGAGATGAAAGAGGTGCAGAATATTGCAGTGGATTCTGATTTGGATTTTCATGATGATGGCGGATATAATTTTGACGTTGAAGAGTTACAGAATCTTGAACGTTTGAAGAACGATAATCAAGTTGACTTCAACGAGCAAGAAGAGTGTCATCCCGAGAAAGGCAAGAGTTCACGGCAGGAGAAGGCTTCCAAAGCTGGCGGGAACAAAAGAAAGATTCCTCCCAGTCAACAGCAGAGAAAGCAGGGCGATGATGATGAGGAGGAGGATAAGCCGCAGAAGACACAGAAGAAGCGTGGGAAAAAAGCAGAGAGTGAGACGAGCAAAGCAACGGCACAGACAGTTAGCGGGCGAGTGACACCCATGCCTAACTACAACGATATGGCCACTCCTGTGTTGAAGGTAAATATGCTTTTGAAACTTATTTTTTATGCTTATTAAAGTTAGATTTAAGGACGTCAGGACTAGATTTGACTTCAAGGGTCTTTTTTTCGCGTATACTCAAGAAATAGAAACCTCACACAGCGAGATTCTCGCTAAAACCCGTTGCAGAATGACGACGGTTATCACGTTTTCCCGCCAAAGTGAAGCTGGTTCACGCTTGTGCACCACGTAGTTCTGAGAAAATCTCGCACTTCTTCGCACTCGTAGTCTTCCTCGTTTTAGAATTTAAAGGTCGCTTTAATGCATGAAAATAGCAATAGCGGCTGCTGAATTAGCAGTACTGTAACAATGGACCTCGCTAGAACTAATCCATTTATGCAAAATACACCGCCTTAACCTTAGAACTTGTTCAACGATGGTTTATAAGTGTTTTGATACTTCCGCTGGCAACCAAAAAGAGGGATTTTTTTCGAGGGCGAAGTCGGCGTTTATTGGGTTTTCAGTGTGACATAATCTCTACGATTTACGTACTTACGTTGGTAACCTTGCGAAAGTACTATTAAAGGTGATTCATTGATCATTGAGTGCTTAAACCGTACATCTCTACAAAATTAACTTAGGGTCGGAGTCGAGAGTTGTTGAATCTTTTGTGATGTCGAGTAAATTAAAGTCGCTCTAAAGAAAGTGAGCCATCTAATTATTTCTTGAGGAGCCCTGTACTACTCTCATGTGACAAGCATCTTTTTTCTTAGATTGAACTGCAAAAGTTTGGTGTTCGTCCTCTTCCGAAGAAAAAGATGGTTAAGAAATTGAAAGAAATTTATGATTATACGCACCAAGGTATTGTACAGCACTTCTGCTGGTCCTGTATTTCTTGTAGTTTCTGAGGAGTATTATTTTGCCCTTGATGTAGCGAAAAACAAGGAGAAATTTGGGCTGTGTTATATATACCGCCGTCTGGTTTAGCTCAGTTGGGAGGGCGCCGGTCTGTCGAGCGGGAGGTCGCGGGTTCAAACCCCGGCAGGACCAAAACTCAGGGTCTTTAAATAACTGAGAAGAAAGTGCTGCCTTTGTAATGAGATCTGCAAATGGTTAGGCTTTCTGGTCTTCTCGGATAAGGACGACAACCTTAGGTCCCGTCTCACCGCACTTTCACTGATTTGTTCTTGTGGGAAAAAAGAAACCCACATCACTATTCAAAAAGAGTAGGAGTTGTAAACCCCGGTGGTGTGGCCAACCTTTACGGGTTGTGGGATTGGGTAGGGATGGCACCTCGCATGGGACCTTAGTCCCGTTCGTGCACATTCCCTCTGGGCAGGCCTGTGTCCAGAAAAGCTGGCAGCATAAAAAGGAAAAAAAATACACAACTGACCAATATCTAAGTTACAACTGTGGCGTCTTTTCTAGGTCACCATTTTTTTCGTTAGATGAGAGCACAACAGACGTGTCCTCTTTTCATTATATGTTAACATGTTAACAGTAAGCTCGGACTTCAGCATACAAAGGCGCCACTGGCAGCCGCTATCAGTCCATTTATGAGCTTACGGTTAACCACCCAACCCATGATATGAATGATGTATGCAAGGTAGACTACACCACCGGTAAAAAGGTCCGCTACCCTTTTCGAATAGTAGTGTGGGTTGTTTTATATCCCCTTCGATTTGATTAATGAACAAAGGATAAAGGAGACAAAGCCAACGGCTGAACATCACCGCCCAATGTTTTAGTTCGTTCTTCCTCGTGCCTCGGCTGTTGGGCAGGATACATCTCTAGTCAAGCCGTATCAGATTCAGTTTCTGTCTAAATTTTGTGAAAATAGCTTGTTATGGTTCAATTTTACCCTTGGTTGAAATTTTATTTACATTACCATACCCCAAACCAAAGAGAAATAAAATCTAAAACAAGGATAAAATTGAACCACAACATAGTCACCGACGTCTATCGCGTGACCAGTTATGGTGAATATGAAGTTTTTTTTTTCTTGAACAGTTGAAACCCTCCCACAACAAGGTGAAAAAGGACAAGCTGTCAGCGACAGTCAACCCGCGTCGTCTAATGTTGTGCCGACGGATGTTGTTGATGGAGTAGAGGGAAGCGGAACAGCTAGCAGCGACAACAGGTACAGTGGAGTTAGGATGGCTTACTCTTAATCAGACTACTTTCAAGAATAATTTTCGCTTGAACGTTATATCAATTGAGTTGTTGGCTACAATCAGCGCGGTTGATGTGAATAAAATATGTTGATGTTTTTATTGGTAAGATTTTCCGAGTGCATGTCGTTGATTACACTGCTTTCATTGGGTGTCTCCCAAGCTTGTCCCCCAATGATCGTCCCAAACTCTTAAAAAGGATCGTTGCGTTTCAAGCCAGATTTGTTTTCTTGTTGATTTACTCCTGTAAAAGTGATCTTACACGGGACGATTCGCAACGAAGATTTTGAGCGCAACATAGCGTTACAATTTTGGAACAATAGGGCCATTTATACGAGGACAAATAAGACGCGTCTTAAATAGGACGCATCTTAAATAAGACGCGGACTTTCCGTATAAACGGCACATTTCGTCTAAAATAAAACTCGGCTTAGCTAAGACGCGTCTTATTTTAGAACAGCCCTTAACACCTTTTCTTAGATAAGACGCGCCTTAGCTAAGACGAGAAAAACGTCGTATAAATGACCTTAATGTTGTAACGTGTCTGTGGTGCGCTAAAAATCGTCGTTGCGATTCGTCTCGTGCAACGTCACCTTAAGTCCCCTTATACCCCCCCCCCCCCCCCCGCCCCAGTCATGGGTCCATCTACCTGTAAACAAAAAAAAAATGACCGACTTTATGGCTTGTTTCGAAGCACTTTGTTTATTCCTGTTATAAGCCCCCGGTTATAAGCCCTCCTTAAACCCCTTATGAATATGTCTAAGCCGAGCCCAGGGCTTATAAGCGGCAGTTTTCGGTATCTTTTTTGTCTTAATCTTTGATTGGGTTGAAGCGCTTTGTTTTACCCTTAGTCATTTTTATTGTGCCATCTTTTTATTTGTTTACCTGAATAGCGATGAAGAAGACACAGAATTCGGTGACTGTACAGTATTGATTGAAGACGAGGCTATCACGGCTTCCCAGCAGGTTGGATAACGTTTTTATAATTATAATGGCTTTGTGTAGTAGAACGATCAAAGAACAGCGTGATAAACATCTCCTTAGCTGCAAAGTACTGCTTTACAGCTTATATTTCAGAGGCTACAAGTAGGATTTCCTCTATAGACTCTTGAAGTTAGGACCACCTTGTACTGTACAGCAAAGTAGTGCTTGGTAGCTTTTATTTAAGAGATAACATTTGTGCCTTCCTACCCCTTAGATCCACTTGGAATGGTTTTTCCTTGGCTATTAAGCTTTGTTAATGATGACTTCCAACGCATGCCAAGTTAAATACCTCACATCTGACGTCAAGTGTATTTTCCAATCCCCAAAGACGCCGAGATATTGCCAATTAGAGACCTTTAGACTCTAACACAAGAACGACTACGAAGACGAGATTTTCTAAATACTAAGCCATTAAAGCTCGCGCTTGAACCAGCGTCATTTTGGCGGGAAAACTTGGTAACCGTCTTCAGTCTGAACCTCGATACAACGAACGGCCAAAAATTTGTTCGCTATAACGAGGTTTCGTTATATCGAGGTTGCCCTGTACGATGGCCTTTGGGTTTTAGCGAGAATGTTGAAGTGGCGGGAACAAGTTGTCAAATGTTGACAGTTTTATTATTTTACGATCGGTAGGGGGCTTCACTTCCTCCAATAAAGATAACAGTGCTAACTCTTCAAGTAAAATAAAAAGTACATCGAAGCATTCCGGAGTCACTTTTTTTTGACAGCACGCGAAAAAACATGAAATCAAATGTCGTACCCGTAGTCCTTCTCGTCTTCGAACCTAAAGGACTCGCTGTGACGTGTGGCTTCAACTTACCGGGTCAAGTATACTCATCTTGAAACGATTTTTTTGTCTTTTAATATTAGGCTAACGGAGGTAACTTGAAAGAGAAGCTTTTAAGTTACGTTACCAGTAACAAAGAACTGTACAAGAAGCTTCTTAAATTTCAGGTAAATTCAATCACATGCTTGGACAACGAACTGTAATTAGCTTTTCATGAGGAAGCATCTTCCAGTGATGTCGTCTGTACTTGTCCAATGCTAAAACCCTTAGGGTGTTTTCGATTTTCCGAATTCTGGAATAAGGTGCATGGAGTAAACTCTTGAAATCTGACTCATTTTGGCGTTTATTGCTTTGCAGTGACTAAAAATCTGATTCAAATAAGATATTCCGATGATTGTACCGTTTTAGTGGCCCAAAAGAACATGGTACAAGAGACTTGCATCAAAACGTTTGCGTAATCTTATTCCAGAATACGATCAATCAAATACACCTTGCCTTATTCGCCTTCTGCCAAATTGTTTAACACAGTGATATGTAAATGGAATCGACCAATTGACTAACCGGCGATAAAAGCGCTGTATAATGTTGACAGTGGTTTGGAAATCTATCTGTTGGAGACGGCAGACAGGTTTGTCACTTTTACTTGAGCAGCAAGGTTACTTTTAAAACTTTCAGCCATAAGTTTTTGCCTACAAAGGCAACAGCAAAAGACGAGATAATAAGCTACACATACAATGCTCGGAAAAGAAAAGGCTGCACAATGTAAAATCCTTTCTCTGGATGTGCACCGAGTAGAACCCTGATTTTGTCTGATATCTTGTGCTTTTCCTTAATTTGTGTATTTATTTTTGCTTCTTCTAGCCACAAGAATTGGTTTCACTGCACCAGCAGATAAAGTCCGACGGTATCAACTGCTCTCTTGGCAAACTCGTGGACTTTCTTGATGAGCAGGTAAGGATGCTTTGTAGCGTAACTTTTCTTTTTCATTTGAAACTATGAAATGCTAATTCAGGGCTCGAAGTTGACACTCACCAAGTCGTAGAATAGACAAGTAAGGGAATATCCATCGACATTGGTAGAAAGAGCGCCTTAAAATAAGAAACCTTACAAATTGAAACGTGATGCGCGAAATTTTACTGACGTTTGTATAGAGGGGGAACAAACTTACCCCCTCCCTCCTCCCCCCCACCCCCCACCATAAAAACATCTGTTATATCTTCTAGCGAAAATTTCCAGCAGGTTAATGCTTTGAACGCAGGATTCATGTCATAAGTTGGTGGGATATGGTTGTCCGGGTGAACGTAGCCGTGAATAGGACTGTTTTTGACAGTGACTGACGTTTCGACACATGCGGTAGTCATCTACCGAGTCAAAGTGATTTGTATCTCTTCATTTGCGAGTGAGCCTTTATCCAGCGTAAAAATTGAGAAATAAGGAAAACGTTGTTGAGGAATTTGTGGCATATGAGAGTGGGTTCTTGTCAACCCCTGACTACAGTTTTATAAAAAAAAAAAAACCTATGCCGCAGTTAAGCTGAAAAATTGCGCTTTACTGTGTAAACACTGAGAACGAGTTTAGGCCGTGAGTTTACGTTTTATGGGCCACTTTTGATTTTGTTTCAAGATGTGTAAAAAGTGCGTCGTTTTTAAAGGGCTGTCAACCTCGAAGACAAAAAGTAGCCAGTGAATTTATTACTTTTTCTAGAAGCTACAGTAGTAAAAAAAAACTTACCAGCAAAGCCTGGCTAGTGGAATAAAAAAACTAAACTCGAGCCCTGTATTGTCCCTGTTGTCTTTTGAGTATACATGGCTATTTCGGCGAGATGTGTCATGAAAGAAAGTTCCGCAAAAACGCCGCAAAAATTCTTAACTACACTACAAGACTAACGAATTTTTACTTCTTATTAAAAATAAAATCAAATATAAATTTTGTATTCAATAACCTATGTGACGCGAAGGATCTCTGTTTCAGTGTCTCACGTTTACTACCGCTGGATCAAGACCGCGGGCGCCCAGAAAAGGAGGGCGGAAGAAGAAAATCAGTAATAAGTCATAGCTGTTGAACATCACTGTATTAAATTGTAAAATAAAAGTTATCCTAGCTAAATAACTTGGGTTTATGTTCTTGAGAATTGTAAATAGTTGGTACTGTGAAACTTTTCTGATTCCGAATGAGAGTGCATTTATTTGCAAAGATAAACTCCGTTCGAAGAGCAGATTTTTTTCTCGTTGTTCTCAGTAGGCAACTTTATTGGCTAATAATATCATTAAGGCTGCTGCCATAGGCAGAAATAGGCATTTTTATATTTTAGCATTCCCTGTCTTATGTCAATCAATCTCCTTGTCAATAAACTACATTGGTTTGCAATTGTCGTAAGTTTATTGTAAAGCTGCCCGTACGTAAGTTAAGGGCAAAAGCCTATTTCGTGTAATAATCATGAAAAATAATGCTAGTCTCAGCAGTTATGCGGTAGTGGAACCACAGTCATTTGTTCTTTAAAATCTGATGCTACCATTTTCAGTATTTTTGAGAAAGACTCGGCAAGGTCCACGATTTTCTCTTGTTGTGTTTCGTCCTCATTAGGACTCATCAGCATTGCATAGCCACGGGCAAGAGGTCTCACTATACACATACACTATACTTTATTTCATACACATCATTTTGCCATCTCCACCCGCAAATAGCAAAAGCTAGACGAGGCGGGCGGAGAGGAAAGGTTGCAGCAGTCAAAACAGATAATATAATAATCGTAAAGTAACTAAATAAACTACCTGGATAAATAAGAATTACTGAAAAACAAGCTAAAGTTACAAAATATATAGTCTTACAGAAGTTCGCTGTACTAGCGAAAGAAACTCCATTCTATAATTAAAAAGCATTTTGCTGAACGGTCGACCCTTCAGGACTCAGGGGACTTCAATAAGACTTTGATTAGGGTTTCAGTAACAGCAACTGACCAATCAGATGCATTTCCCAAGCGGCACGGGAAATATAGGCATGTTTTCATCAAGCATTTGTTGGGCGTAATATAAACGCCTGATCATCTTTATAGTGAGAAAGTTGCTCTGTCTTTTCCAAAACTGTAGAAATGCTGAAAAGCAACTTTCAGCACTTTTTCATTCGATTCCCCTGGCTAATAAAAATGCTATATTTGAAAACTGTAACATTGAATAATGAGCCAAACAGGAAACTATTGTAGTCCAATCTCTGATCTTCTTAACATCTTATATCAGAGTTAGACTATACTGTCATGACTGTTTGCCTTTCTTGAAAGATTAAAGAATATCCGTTCCGGTCTCTTCCGGAACAGAAAACGTTGAAAAAGTTTCAACAGTCTGTTTTCTCATGTTTGCTGACCTTTTGTTCAATTTTCAATATTTCTTGGCGTCAATGAACTTCATCAAAAGATTTTGATTAAATCATTGTTACAACGTTTCTAGCAGTTTTCACACAGTCTTCGTTGAGCGCTGATTGTCCAGGGCCATAGTTCTTTGAAAAAGTGCGATGTTCCTTTCCCTTTTTTGAAAATATTTTTTATACATTTTAGCGGTTTAACAAAAGTTTAGTCTTTGAATGGTAGAATTTTAAGCGTTAATTGTATATGAATAAACATCAATAGTATATGTTTTTATTGTTGTACCGAACACAAATACCAGCAAAACTTGTGAAAAATAATTCAACATGCGCATAATCGCATCTTGGTAAACTCTGGTAATGCTACTTTGCATGTGCAACACGAGTATTTCTCGAGTTGGAACGAATTTTAATCGAGAAACTGTACAAAAGGAAGACGCTGATTTCGAGTTGATTGAACTGTTGCTTAGACAGCTAACTTACACTGGGAGGACCATATTCATCTCGAACGATCGCTGTCATTTGTGGATTGGATCAAATGTCACCCCCAGCTAAGATTCGCTTGTGCCTCTTCGAAGATACCAGGTTTGTCCTCAGTTCAACTTATATTTTTGGCCTATTAAGCCCTAGTTTACATTAATTGCTGGCAATAAACCCAAATTAATCCAGTCGCCGAAACAACGTTACTGGCCAGCCGTAAGTTTAGTTGCCGCGGAAATTTTAAAAAGTTTGAATTCTCGCTCTTTCGCAATTTTAACTTTAATCGTGACGAGCGGGTGCAAAGCAGGCTATTGTAGTCTTCGCACATTCATTACTTTTGTCAAACTGATAGTGGTGATCAACATCACTGAGCAATCAAATGTTAGGAGCTTCAATGGTTCTTGTGCTTGCAATTCTTTAACACTAGTTTTCCTCAACTTTCTTCGGTTTTATCTACCGAGAAGTCTTGAAAGTTTGTATGTTTCTTTCCCAGTACTTTTAAAATTTATTCTGGGTCTAGCTTGTGGTAATTCACACGGCAATAGGCCTTTTTCAAAAATACCACAATACTGTCGACCTATTGTCTACTCATTCACTAGCCAGTTTTATCATCGATTTATCAAGTCTAAATCAAGTCGGAATTTTTTTTTTCTGAATGCGTCTAATTCAAGCGTTAGTCAAATTGTCCATTGATTAACTGAGTGTCGTTTTTCTCAATGTGTTGTGATTAGCGTCCAAATTGCTTTAACGGTTCTTACAATACTGGTTATTTTTGCTGCAGAAAGAAATTATTAATGTAGACTTTACATAAAGGATTTTCTGTCATAATTCTGTTCTCTGTGTGTTGTTCAATGTGTCGCCAGAAGTCACCTGTACACATGCATGGTCCCTTTGTTAGGCTGGCTCGATGAGTGTTGAACTGGAAGGACAAAAACGTAATGAAGGCTTATGTGTAGTCAACAAGATAAACACGAGCTGCGATTGTTACGGTCAAATAGGCCTATTTTGTTGATGTCTATGTAGTTAAAATTTTTCGCTTTGATTAAAGAACTGTTCTCTTCTGTAGACTACACTAATAAAATAAACTTCAAACATTGGACAGTCTTTTATTACTCTGACTCAGAGTTTTACATTTGATTAACCGCGACCTTATTGATTAATGTACGATTTAAAGATAAATTATGCTTTTATGCCGCACAAACGGGTTGCCAAGAAACCAACTGTTGGCAATTTTAACGTAGAGTGCTTAGCTTGCACCGGGAGAGAATTACAATGCTTCCAGAGACGGTTAGGCTGACACAAGATAATAGTCGACAGAGGTGCAACACAGGTGTAAAATAAAACTGAAGGTAACGAGAAACCAGGTAAACAAGAAAATAAGGTTAATTCGGAGTGCAATTATTAACACGTTAGTACCGTGGTATTTACAACAACAAATAACGCTTTCCATTTTTATCACAGGTTCTGCCTGACCATAAAGAAAAGAAGAACAATTTGCCTGCAAAAAAGTGTTTAAAATAACAATAAAAGTACTGCCACGGTCCTTAACAAGGATATGCAGCCAACGCATTTGTGTGTCTGTCGTTTATTCAGTATATACCAAACCTATGGTAAGTTCATTTTTTGCTAAACACAGTCGGTTAGTCGGGTCTTCATGCAATTTTCCAATGTTTTCAACAGGTTATTATTTTACGTAAATTTTAAGAACAGGTCGTTGAGGTGGAACAGAAGATCATTATTAGAAATAATAACCTACTGTTCATATTCAGTGACCATAATAATAACCTGCTGGTCCTAAAACTATGGAAAAATACGCATTCGGTCATTATTCTTAAAGATCTCGAGGTTCAACGATTAAGTTAGATTTCTTTTCATGTTGAATATTTCTTATCAATAATTTTAATCTGAGCTTTTTCGTCACTCAGACAATTCTGGCTTGGTATATACACCTAGAAAACATGTTGTATTTAGTTATAAATTAAACAAATTCGGTCCTCACCCCCTAAATATATAACACTCTAAAAGAAGTTTACGCTTTTGAATTCAGTAAAGCAAGTACAGTTTCGTAGACAAAACGGAACCTTACCAAGAGCTGAATTCCTCAGCGTAAACCACCAACAAAAAACAACGAAGATTACTACAAAAAAAAACTACTCAAAAGACCGCAAGGGACCAAATATTAAAAAAACACAACAAAGCACAAGAGGTAAGTAAAAAAGGTAAGTATCAAGGAAAGTTTATCTATACTGATTTTTTCTTAAGCCCTGGGGACTAAGTGCTCCGCCCAGAGGGGGGAGAGCCCTGGGGACTAAGTGCTCCGCCCAGAGGGGGGAGAGCCCTGGGGACTAAGTGCTCCGCCCAGAGGGGGGAGAGCCCTGGGGACTAAGTGCTCCGCCCAGAGGGGGGAGAGCCCTGGGGACTAAGTGCTCCGCCCAGAGGGGGGAGAGCCCTGGGGACTAAGTGCTCCGCCCAGAGGGGGGAGAGCCCTGGGGACTAAGTGCTCCGCCCAGAGGGGGGAGAGCCCTGGGGACTAAGTGCTCCGCCCAGAGGGGGGAGAGCCCTGGGGACTAAGTGCTCCGCCCAGAGGGGGGAGAGCCCTGGGGACTAAGTGCTCCGCCCAGAGGGGGGAGAGCCCTGGGGACTAAGTGCTCCGCCCAGAGGGGGGAGAGCCCTGGGGACTAAGTGCTCCGCCCAGAGGGGGGAGAGCCCTGGGGACTAAGTGCTCCGCCCAGAGGGGGGAGAGCCCTGGGGACTAAGTGCTCCGCCCAGAGGGGGGAGAGCCCTGGGGACTAAGTGCTCCGCCCAGAGGGGGGAGAGCCCTGGGGACTAAGTGCTCCGCCCAGAGGGGGGAGAGCCCTGGGGACTAAGTGCTCCGCCCAGAGGGGGGAGAGCCCTGGGGACTAAGTGCTCCGCCCAGAGGGGGGAGAGCCCTGGGGACTAAGTGCTCCGCCCAGAGGGGGGAGAGCCCTGGGGACTAAGTGCTCCGCCCAGAGGGGGGAGAGCCCTGGGGACTAAGTGCTCCGCCCAGAGGGGGGAGAGCCCTGGGGACTAAGTGCTCCGCCCAGAGGGGGGAGAGCCCTGGGGACTAAGTGCTCCGCCCAGAGGGGGGAGAGCCCTGGGGACTAAGTGCTCCGCCCAGAGGGGGGAGAGCCCTGGGGACTAAGTGCTCCGCCCAGAGGGGGGAGAGCCCTGGGGACTAAGTGCTCCGCCCAGAGGGGGGAGAGCCCTGGGGACTAAGTGCTCCGCCCAGAGGGGGGAGAGCCCTGGGGACTAAGTGCTCCGCCCAGAGGGGGGAGAGCCCTGGGGACTAAGTGCTCCGCCCAGAGGGGGGAGAGCCCTGGGGACTAAGTGCTCCGCCCAGAGGGGGGAGAGCCCTGGGGACTAAGTGCTCCGCCCAGAGGGGGGAGAGCCCTGGGGACTAAGTGCTCCGCCCAGAGGGGGGAGAGCCCTGGGGACTAAGTGCTCCGCCCAGAGGGGGGAGAGCCCTGGGGACTAAGTGCTCCGCCCAGAGGGGGGAGAGCCCTGGGGACTAAGTGCTCCGCCCAGAGGGGGGAGAGCCCTGGGGACTAAGTGCTCCGCCCAGAGGGGGGAGAGCCCTGGGGACTAAGTGCTCCGCCCAGAGGGGGGAGAGCCCTGGGGACTAAGTGCTCCGCCCAGAGGGGGGAGAGCCCTGGGGACTAAGTGCTCCGCCCAGAGGGGGGAGAGCCCTGGGGACTAAGTGCTCCGCCCAGAGGGGGGAGAGCCCTGGGGACTAAGTGCTCCGCCCAGAGGGGGGAGAGCCCTGGGGACTAAGTGCTCCGCCCAGAGGGGGGAGAGCCCTGGGGACTAAGTGCTCCGCCCAGAGGGGGGAGAGCCCTGGGGACTAAGTGCTCCGCCCAGAGGGGGGAGAGCCCTGGGGACTAAGTGCTCCGCCCAGAGGGGGGAGAGCCCTGGGGACTAAGTGCTCCGCCCAGAGGGGGGAGAGCCCTGGGGACTAAGTGCTCCGCCCAGAGGGGGGAGAGCCCTGGGGACTAAGTGCTCCGCCCAGAGGGGGGAGAGCCCTGGGGACTAAGTGCTCCGCCCAGAGGGGGGAGAGCCCTGGGGACTAAGGACTAATTAAAATTTCCATTTGATGAAATTCGCGTTCCCAAATACGTGTACTCGTGTACAAGATCAATAACGTCTTTGCCTGTATGAAAGTTATTTGTGAGTTTTTTTGCTCGTTTCTGAAAGATCATAATTTTTGTTTTCTTAGAATTTACTTCCAGCATCCTATACCTGCCAACTTTTTCTGAGATATAAGCGTGAGATTTTTATCCTGGGAGTGCTGGGATTTTTGAAGACGACACGATCATTTCCGAAGATTCCCGAAGACGTCCGAAGTCTTCCGAAGTCTGCCAAACGCGAGCTCGCTCCCAGAGCTTTTCACTTCAAAAATCAGAGATCGCGAGGAAGGAATTGCCATTTATTCACTTTACACATGGATTTCGTTCCTTACATGGGTCTGAGTTAACATATTTTTGGAAATTGTGTTAAGCAGGACGGCAACAACTCACATTTTTCAATCAGGCGTGAAAAATTGGCCCGCAGGCGTGAGCCGGCGTGAGATCGAAGTTTTCAACCCGCAGGCGTGAGACTCACGCCTAAGGCGTGAGAGTTGGCAGGTATAGCATCTATGAGCTGCTGAAAGAAGACAGCGTGTTTAGGCAGTTTTGCAAACCATTTGTACACTGGACCCGCCAAGGGGGAGCGCCCCAGGGACTAGGGAAAACGCGCGAAACGCTTCTTCACAGTTGCTTCCCAGGTAAACGTTTTATTTCCGGCTTTACGGTTACAAAGCAAAGGCTGCTGGGTAGGAAAGTAGGCAAGATGGCGGACGACAGTGAACAGGAGGTCACAGAAAGTATCTCCTTGGATCATGAAGGCTTGTGGAAAGGAAAGTATTTTACCCTTCTTAAAAACTGCAGGCAGATAGAACAGGTGAGATTATGTTCTTTAAGAATATGCCAACCGCCTTCGGAAGAAGGTACACTAAAAGTCTTTTGAATTACACAAATTGATGTTCTTTCAGGAGAACGAGAGGTTGGTGAATCGAATTTATCACGTTAAGAGTCTCCTTAAACGTTACCGAAAACAACGAAGGTAGGAATGGTGTCGTTATTGTCTCTATATTGTTTTATTCAGATTACATATTTTTTTTATGTAACTTATTCAGTGAAACAGAGATGACGTGATGATTCTAGACTATGGTGGTTTAGAATCAAGCTTTGACACTATGACACTATTCATATTTAAGCCTTCCCATCTCCCCCTGGCATTTGTCCGGCATTTTTCTAGTGCTGTTTTCCCATCGTGGGTATTGATGGTTTTCACGGTGACGTCATCAGATTGCAAAGTCAAAAAAGCGAGGTTTTACGAATTCTTTTTTACACTAGGTTGAAGATTAATAGGAAATAAATCTTTGTACAAGTTTCCAGCCCCGAAGCATGTTTCATTTCGAAAATACAGCAGTTTGAACTTCCGAGTTTTCACGGTGCGTGACACCAAAATAGGAATGCTATCTCCTTGAAAAAAGTCTCTCCGCTTGATTTTCAGCAGTTTAACCATTTCAAGTATTAGAAGATATGTTTATGCGCAAGTATGCTAGTTCTCAA
>OZ037784.1:31399819-31457319 GCA_964035525.1 Porites cylindrica | reverse complement strand
CACTGGAATAATCCACCATATGAACAACTGGGGCCCTGCTAATTGCATATTCTCAGCAATTTGAAATCTTATTGACAGCCATTAATTTAATTATTTCTCCTGCTAGGCTGAACTTCTTTCAGAAATAGTTGCCGAAGCATTCTCAAAACCAGTTCATCCATCTTTCTTCCCTGGCGAGTTTGCTAGTCCAGACTCACCTGCTGTAAAAAAGAGCAAGAAACGCGAGACTGCTAAGGACAAAGATAAAGACAGGGATCCCAATGCTCCAAAGAAACCTGCCAATGCCTTCTTCATGTACTGTCAGCAGCAGCGTACTGTTATGCAGGATGATCATAAGGATCCCAGTATTGGACATCACGAGTTGACAAAGTCATTGGCAAAAGAGTGGAATAATTTGGCCACTGATGACAAGAAGGCATGTGTTGTTTAAACTTATCTTATCCAGTGTGTACTTCAGAGCTGGTCCCTGTCATGTTCGCCATTGAAAAACCTTTGCCACAATATTGCATATTTAAGCAATAGAAAATGTTTTCCATGTTTGCATAGCCTGATATAAACAGGGGAGGGGTTGGGAGAGGGTTTGCATAACTGTTGAGAATTCTCCCAACCCCTCCAGTACTATATCAGGCTATGCAAATACAGGAAAAAAGTTTTCTATTGCTTTTATTAATTAACCTTCCCAAGAAAAATCACAAAACTCTTTGTTATGGCACTGATTAAAAGAGAAATTCTTACCAGTTGCGAAGTCTTGTACACAAAATTTTGCACTCATAATCAGTTCTTGTTTTGCGAAAAAATGCTTTCCAAAATACAGATTTTTCTCGCTTAAATGTCAGCTTAAGCGAAAAAAAATTGACACGGCACGGTTTCAAAGATTTTCCAAGTTTCAGCAGACGAGGGAATAGTTAAATAAAGTAAACTTGTTTCAATCCATGTCCATCGTCAGCCATGGCAACAGAAAAGAGTTTCAGGGCCTAAATAAAGTCTTACCGTATTTATTCAATTAACCGCCCTGGGCGCTTATTAAAGTTTTTGACCTTGAGAGTGGGCACTTATTGGAGGCTGGGCGCCTATTAAATTTTCACCATTTTCAGCAAGTGTAGTGTATGTTTATTTTCCAACAAAACAGTAAATGCTAATGACAAAACGTGAAGAAGTAACAAAGCAAGGTTTCTGTAAATACTCTGAAGAAAACTCTGCCCTTGGGGAAGTCTTTTATTATAATTATTCACTGGGTGAGGTGGAGGTGAGCGCTTATTTGAGTTTGATTGGGAGGAGGAGAGGGTGTGCACTTATTCGAGGCTGGGCCCTTATTAACTTTTTCTGCCTTTAGGATTGGCGCTTATTTGAGGTGGGCGCTAATTCAAGGTTGGGCGCTTATTCGAATAAATACGGTAAATTACAATTATTAAACTCGATGATTATTTTTAAAATTCAAGTGATGATCAGAAACGTTTTTTTGTTTTTAAAAGGATAGCAAGAAGCCAGACATAGCCCCTTTAATGATACATAACTTTGTTCATGTTGTAGGTGTATTATGAGATGTATGAAAAAGACAAAGAAAGATATGAAAAAGAAATGAAAAAGTATACATCAGATAAAGTCCCCAAGGAGCCACCTGCGAAGAAACCAAGGACAAAAAACACCAAGCAGAAGACACTTGCATCTTCATCTTCAGCAACAAATTCATCACCTGTCATTGACAAAAGCTCGCCTGATCAACGAAGTTCATTTGTTGTGTCACCAACGTTAAATCCTCTCTCTCCACAGAGCTTTGCATCCATGCAAGTAAACATCCCACATATTCCCATGCCCATGCCTCCACTGATTCCACTTGCCGACGAAGAAACTGGGTTTGACAGCTATCAAGAGCTCCATTCAGCGGCACAAGATTCATTCCTTTAGCAGCTGTTTCTTTAAAAGTACTGAATATCATTGGCTATACATGGTCAAAAAGAAGGAAATGCAGATGGTACAGTAACCATCTGGTCCAAGTTGTAATTTTGTGGACAATCTTTACAAAATGATAACTTGCTAACAAGCATTCTTGTAGGGTTTAGTAATACTGATAAGTTACATTGAGATGTGGCAAAGTATTTTGTAATGATGAATACAGGGGCAGATCTAGGGGGAGGGTGCAGGGGGTGCAGCCCCCCCCCCCCCCCCTGAGATGACCTGCGGTTTTCTAATACCACCGGTATTCTGCAAAAAAAAACTATGTGGTTTATTGGTGTTGAAGTAGAGCAAGAGACGAGTGCACCCCCTCCTAAAAAAAATCCTGGATCCGCCCCTGGAATACCCCTGAGCTGTTTACCTCTAGTGAGCCAGTGCTATGCACCATGATGTGTCGCTAGGTTAAATTACGACTAGGTGAATGGCATATGAAATCGCAACAAAAGACATCCTTTCTTTTGATTACTTTAAATGTCTGACAGCGGAGTGAAGTATTGACAAAACAACAACACAAGACAATTTTGACTCTCATCAAGTGACACAGGCAATCCCTCAGCTACAGGGCTTCTTTAAAAGGCTCATAGTGTGAATAAGGTTGAATGTTCAGTGGTAGAAATACTAGTCTTAGAACTTCTGAATGTACTGAATAATGCAGGGAAATATTTACCTGTATCTTGAAGAACTGTCTTTGGTCTCTTGTTGTCTCTGACTACTTGTTTGTGAAGGGGAAGTTAATTATGTTTTGTTCAAGTACCCTAAACATCTGCCCAGGCTCTAGGATAGTAATGTGCAGAGATCTTCAAAACTGATGCAAAAATGCACAGGGGTTGGGAAGAGTGGAAGCAGTCTCTTTCTTTCTCCTCCACCACTGCCCCATTTCCCGGATCATGCGTATCTTATTTTTGCTTGCCAATTTTTGCGGTGTCCCTTTAATCTTAGAGCCGGGCACAAGCTCTAGATACACCCTTGCCTAGTCCCTAAACGGCGTTTTTCCAATTATTCTCAGTCAATTCATTTCGGTGACGTATCCGAGGCAAACGGGCAGGAAACATTTTCCCATTTTCGCTTGGACCATGTGACCCGAAACGCTTTGGCCACGCGGAATAAATAAATAACAAGGGCATTCAGGCTGCTGGAAATTTTTCATGGAAAGAGTGAATATTGATCTTTATTTTAGAAGGCGTTTTGCAGTCCCGACAGTTTAAAAAAGCAAAATGTTTTTTTCCTGTTCAAACGAACATTTGCAACACAGAGCAAGTCTATTTGTCCTTTCGTTGCTGACTAGTGATTACTACCTCACTTTACACCTAGCCGGATGTTTGAAAACGTTTCTACCAAATAGACTTCTTCCGTCAAACAGTTTTTTTCGGCCAAAAACTCTCCAAAGAAGCCATTATAAACCTAAGAGTGCAACCATTGCGTTTTTCTCTTCTCCTCCTTTCGTCCTCCTCGCTCTTTCTTTTTCTCCTTTCCTTTTCCCTCGATATTGTGATTCTCGAGCTTTTTGGCGCAAAATACCTGCTTTCTCACTTACATGACTGTAAATTTCGTTAGCTTCGCTTTCAAAAAATCGGCTAGATACCATACTGTATACAGCTGTACATACGGAAATACATACTCTTCTGCAAGGTCAGCTGTCCTATCCCCCAATATAACTCGTTGGGGGCGGGGGGCTGACATTTGATCTATCCCCCTTTGGACTCCTAAAATTAAATCGACAACCCGTGCGTTATTAGGTCATTTGCGGTACATATACTGATATTAGAAAAATCCTCCCTTTATTAATCTTTCCACTCCTTTCACTCGCCTGAAAAACACAAACAAAATTCCGCCTCTTCTCCCCTCTCGGGGGACCTCTATTTCCGAGGTCTCAAGCAGTTCCCGCGGAAATATGTAACATAATCCCATGAGAGGTAGCGGTCGTTCAAAACGGAGGAAGTCGGCGAGCTCGCTGCCTGACGGACGAGAATTTTGTCTTTTCGGAAGGAACCTGCAAAGATGAAGCGTTTTCAGACTTCTAAATACCGAAATGCTGCTCCTAAGATTCCCAAGAAAGAGGTAAACGTCAAGGATTTTGTGATTTTCCCATTTAAAACAACAATCTTCCCGTTGTACATCAGCTGGCCGAAGTTTCTTGTCTCAGCTGATTTCGTTGTTAGGTTAGTCTTTTCCGGGTTGCTTTGTAAGGAAAAAACAGATTACCGAGCGATAACTTAAATAATAAATTACGCTTAATTATTGTATAATAGTTTTAGAGTTGTCAATGTTGAGAAGTCGATGACCCCATGTCAAGCATAGCTAGGTTTCTGAATGTTGGTGTCATTAACGTCAGCTCCCTTGGAACGAATTTGAAAGTGAGAGGACAAAACGGTTAGAATTACTGATGGTCTACTCAACTGTAAAGTTGAGAGGGCTGTTCTTGTGAGGGGTCTGTGGGTATCCTTTCCCACAAAGTCAAGGCCTCAATTATATTTTTCACCCCCCCCCCCCCCCCCCCCTGCAAAAGAAGAGCACAGGCCCACCCGGCCGCCTACTAGTTCTACGGCCATGACCATAAAATGAATGAAACGGCGCTACAGTCTTTCTAGGGTCTGAAGCACCGTCATGAATTCTACTGTTTGTAAGTACTATATTTTTGGTTGAGATCACAACTTTTTTTGTTGAACTTGTATTTCAAGTTTCAAATGTCCTAAATTTATACCCTCTTTTAATAGTGGGTGGAACAGGTAGTTTTAAAAGGTCATTTTTCACTATTAACACCTGTTGATTCCCTCCCAGATCACAACTGAGAACAAGTGAAAAGCTCTTATTAAATATAATAGAAAGGTTTCTTGAGAACATCAGCTTGACTGAGAGACTTATTAAAGTGTCTTGTAAACAGAGAAATATTTTGGCAAATTTATAATAAAGAATAATGATTGATAGCATTTACATGGAGGTAAGGTGATTGACTCCATCATGGCAACAGCAACATTTGTACCACTGCCATGCAGCACAACAAGCTTTGTTCTGCTAAATTACTTCAGAGCTGTCGTGTGGGGCTAACCTGCGAAAACATCCGTTTCTCCTCGCTCTTCGCCGCTGGAGACGTTTCGCGAGGAGGAACGTCTGCGACTCAGCGACAGAAATTCCATACTGATGACGCAAATCAATGTTTACATAATAAATCCGGTAGTCATGGGGTTCCAAATACAAATTTGTCCAATTTTATGTGTCTTCTGGTCGATTTTGGTTAAGTGTCGTGTTCATCTGCCAACAAGCTCTAGCAAAACTCAAACGCTTCTTCTAGAGAAGAGTATATTCCACTAATTTTGACTATTTTGCTCGAGATTCTTCGTGTTTACATTTGACCTTTGTGGACTTTTGTCTTTTGTCTGTCATTCGTAAATAATAGCTAAAACAATGTAACTACTCCTTCGACCAATCAGCGCTTCTGACCGGATTCCGGACAGATTTTACATCATCAGTATGGAATTTCTGTCGCTGAGTCGCAGACGTTCCTCCTCGCGAAACGTCCCCAGCGGCGAAGAGCGAGGAGAAACGGATGTTTTCGCAGGCTAGTGTGGGGCAAGTTAGTGGGGCATTTATTAGAGAGGTGCATCCAATATAAAAAGGAAAGTGAAGAGGGTGGCATATATTAGACAAGAGGTGCTTATTTGAGAGAGGGAATCCATTAGATCATTTACAATAGGTGGAGAAAATGGTCTCCATGAGAAGAAATAAAAACTTGTGACATTTTAGCTGTGCTGATCATTTTCTTTTTCTTCTTACCTTAATATTCTATTAAGCAGTAGATCATATATTTAAATGCTATTTTGTGCCTTATAAATAATAAATTATTATTATATATTATTATTAAGTACTCATTTTGCATTTTGCACTTATATGCTGGTACTGATAGAAAAATGAGTTTATGGGTATTGACATTATTTTAGGAATGTGTTACTGGTATCCATGTCGGTGCCTTGAAGAGTTCTTATGGAAATCACATCAAAGCAAGTGACAGATTCATGGTATTTAATGTGGACACCGGAGGTGAGCTGCATGTGTGCAACAACAGCAACAACAACAATTTTATTCTTGCATGGACTAGCGGTTAAATAGCTTGCCTCGCAAATAGCTTGAAAGCTAGTTGGGGGGGGGGGGGGGGGGGCAAGACAAGTACGTGAATAACATCTACTTAAGATAAAACCACTACACTTTACAAAGCCTTACAGATTGTAACTTGAAATAAATAAAACAAAGAAGTTCAGTGATCTAATTAACTACTCAGTACTTACTGACGTACTTAATAATGCACTAAGATAAAGGAGTCACCCTTCAAGATGAATAACACAGAGAAGGAAAAGCAATAATTAATAATTTAACGAGTATATCCATCTACAAAGACCGACTTTTTTAATGATTGCAGGGATTTGAATATAGTCATCTTCTTTTTCTAAGATAACAAATAGCAATGTATGAAGAACTCTTTAGAATGTTTTCTTAGGCAGATCTGTTATATAGGGTGGTATCTCATTCCACACGTTAACTTTGGGCCTGGAGAAAGAATTATTTTGTATTTCTAGTCTAGCGCTTTTGACGTAGAACTTTCCGGATGTGGTTGGTCATGTATTGTATGAGTGAACTTGAGATGTTTTCTGAAATAAATTTAATATTTTAGCTGGGGCTTTATTATTATTGATATTGTGCATTGAAATAATATTGATACAGACTCATGATAACGAAAGTCATTGGTAGCAGGTTAGCTTCAAGAAATAATGGAATTGTATGGTTATGCCAGTCTGTGAAGTACAACAAACAAAGCGCTCTTTTCTAAAGAATTAAGTTTTTTTAAAGATATAAGTCTTGCATGCCTGACCCCAGGCAGTAAGACCATAAGTTAAATAGATGTTCAGTAGTAATGGTCGAGGTAGAAAGTGGCGTAGCTTTGCAATGAGCCCAACATTTTAAAAGTATAATTTTTGTAACAATAGAATCAATGTGCTTGTTAGTGAGGAGGCTGGTACAGTGCTGGACACTACAGTAAAACTGGCAAAAATGACAAACATTGCTGCTTTGCTTTATTATCCTCGAAACATTTTAGTGTAGGTCAAAACGAAATAAATCCAGTTTGAAATGGTCTGAACTTAGGTTGATTCGCAATTTCTTTTAGGGCTAAGAGACAGAAAATTGAGTATCAAAGTAGAGTGAAACCATTTAATGTGAATTTCATTTTGACCTACAACATGTATTTGGTGGAATGAAACTATTTTACAACAATCTCTCTGATTTTATGGTACTTGCATTTTTAGGTGTAAATTTCCTTATCTTTTTTGTCTAAAGGAGGAAGTCTTGGTGTTCTTCCACTCGGAGAAAAGGGCAGGAAAGATCATTCACTTCCATTGCTTCATGCACATTCAGGTATCTACCACTTTTCCTCTTTGCTTGTAAGTTACTTTCTGTTTTTTTGTGAGTGACAAGAGGAGACTGAAATTCTAATCTCCAGGTTGCTGTTACGCGTGATTGGCATTTTATGTAGCCAGCTTACGTTTGGACTTCCACTAAAAATGAAGGGAATACTCGACTTCCTTATTGCGGGCACTGTTGGGGCAATCAAGTTAGTGTCCTCATTAGTGAGAGTCTGTTATAGGGAGAGTTTATTTCAGTCAAACATTTGTATTATTTGTTTTTGCTGGAAATTTAGCTGCTGTCCTTATTATCGCGGTGTCTGCAAGGCAGGAGTTGGCTGTACATAGAATGATCACACTAGTGGGACCTTCTATCACTCGTAATCATATCATGCATGTTTTCACTCGTAATTGTATCTTGCATGTTTTAACCTTTTATCGTGTGAAACTAAAGCAATGCAGTGCTGTAACAAGAGCGTTCTGACCTTCAATCAGAAGCCTGAAACTTGCACACACTCCCCAACCTTTGATTATCTCTAGTTACATTGTTGCACTGTCATTGTTTTTATGTAGATTTTATTACTGACATGGACTTCTCGCCCTTTGATGGATCCCTCCTTTGCACTTGTTCTTATGATCGAGCAGTGAGTATAAAGATTTGAATAAATAACTGGGAGAGTGTTGAAAGTGACATCATCATTATGTTTGTTGTGTAATTGTGAAAGGTACACCAGTCAAGAAGACATCTACAGTATGTGAATGACACCAGTCTAGGTGTAAAGAGAATTTCACTATTAATCAGGACCATCTGGCCAGATCAGTTTATACTGTTCCCAATAAGTATTTATGACAGTGATGGGTTGTTAGCAAAAATTCCCAAGAAAAGCCTAATATTCCTTTTTATAGAGACCCGTCCAGTACCCTGCACCACAAACACAGTTGAAGTCCGTCTGTGAAACAGTGCCAAAATTCTTGTTCTGGGCCCCCACCTGTGTAACAGAATTTGAGTATGTACCATGACTGGCATGTTAATAAAGCCATTGTTGATTTGCCCATCTGGCCCGGGTTGTTTGAAGCTGGATTAAGATAACCCAGGGTTAGTGCGAAATTTGAACTCAGATATGAGAGCTTAAAAAGCAAATTCAGTTTAATTCTCTTTGCCTACAATTTGATGATTGTATACTCTAAAAAGAATAGAGAAAATTATCTGAGAGAGTGCTTTTGACAAAATGATAAAGCATTCCAGGTTAAATTTTAACCCCTGGTTAGCGCTAACCGGCGTTCAAACAACTTGGCCCAGGTTGAAAAGGAATTCAAAAAGCATTTCCAGTAATAATTATTCATTTAAGCCACTGAGGGCCCAGAGCAAGGACATCAGCACAGCTTGGCAGATGTTACTCAGCGGAGTTAAATTACGTCAGCTGTGATGGTCTGTCCAGCTGGCCAGTTCTGACTTTTGGCAAGTGCTTTTGATACAGATGTACAGTTCTGCCATTACACTCCAAAGCAGGGCTGAAAGGTAAAATGTGGGTCACACAGACTCGGAGGCAACTCAAAAATTTGTTTTTGAATAGTACCCTTATTTCTCAAAAGGGTCCTGTTAGGGGAAATTCCAAGAATTAATATCGTGGTGTTAAAACAAGGACACAGGACAAATGAAATGGCAACAAAGACTTAAAGGTGAATTCAAACTGCAAAAGTGACATCTAGACAAGTGAAAATCCTAAAGTGACCAAGGCTTCCTGCTCAATGCGAGAAGTTAAGTGTTTAAAATTCAGACTATAAAGGACAAATGCCGCACTTTGTCCCCCTAAAATGGTCCAAGTTAGATGAGTGTATAAATCTCTTTAGTGATATCTGAGTGGGTTTTCACTTTCCAGATAAAATTATGGGAAATCCCGGATGAAGAAGTTAAGGGGTTGTCCACAGCTCTTTGTGAACTCCCTGCACAACATGTGAGTATAGAACCAAATTGCTCATTGTGATGTTTTTACCTTTGCTTTGTTTGACATGTAACTAAGATGTTTCTTTTTTTTACATTTTTTGTTAAGGGTCGTGTTGAAAATGTCCTCTTCCATCCTTCAGCAAGTGAGGTGAGCTTAACCTAGTACATGTAAATGTGATTAATGGAGTTTAAAACAGTTTTCCACCTGGTTTGGTTAGTTAAGGAAAGTCAACAGCTAATAATGTGGCATGTCTCTCTCACTCTTTTTTCATCATAAGTATTGTCTTTTATTACAGGTACTTGGTAGTTCATGTGATAAAACTCTTACAATCTGGGATTTACAGAAGCAACAGCCAAAATATGGTGAGTATTATCATAAACTACATAAAGTCATTGCATAACTTATGTCAATGTTATTGTGATAATTGTTACCATTTCCACAAACATTTGATCAACTGAAAAAGGCAGCAGTTTTGTAGATAAAATACAAGTTAAAGCATGATATTGATGCCACTGACTGTTCGCACAGTCTTGGAAAGGCCTTGAATTTCAGAGGAGGTCCTCAAAATGTCCTGTAATTCTGATCAATATTATCTTTAAGAAGTACTTAAATTTCTCCAATCATCCTTGAATTTTCACCAGACTTGGAGATAGCAAAATAAAGTTGATATTTTAAGTACAAGTTTGGGTATTCCTGTTTCCAAAATTTGTTTAGTATTAGCCTTGCCCATTTCACTTGGATTCCTGTCACACAGTGTAGTGTTTAGTGTTGTTGCCAGCCCTTTTTCCTGTGAATTTTGCCTGGAAAGTGTGCCTTTAATTTAAAACAAGGAAGAGCCTTTGAAAAACAGAAGTGGTTTCCAGAAAATCCTTGAAAATTTTTTAGAAATAGATTTTAAGTTTGTAAGCAAACCCTGGTAAAAATTTACCAATTAGCAGTGAATAATTTTTGTTCAAAGTAAAGTTTTCATATGATTAAGATGCTTTAACATTAAAGCCTTGTTAAATTTGTTGTACATTACAGAATTGAAAGACCACAAGGATTTGATTCAGAGTTTTTGTTGGAAAGTAAATGGTTCATTATTAGTTACATCAAGTAAGGTACGTGACTTTCTTCTGTGTTGTAAGAAATCTTTCCTGAAGCTTTATGATACAAGCAGTAGAAGTTAAAAAAGGTTTTAATTGAACAAGTAACAGTTGACTATACCGAGACCTTTATTTTTCTTGAAGTGGACAGGAAAAAAATGTTGTAGCAGCAAGTATTGTCTTAGAATAAAATTCAACCGTAAGCTGATTTATTTTTTCTTTTTTTCTTTTACATTTGCCACATAGAATAAATATTACAGAAAGAAAAAGAAAAATATATATATTACTAAGATTGCAAATTTACAGGGCAGGAAAAGCTACAAAAATACTTCAAAATTAAATGTACCGGTAATACTAAGTAACTTGACTTTTTTAATAGATAGAGTGGTGAGGAAGCCCAATAAAAACTAAATAGCTTGAAGAAATTGGGTTCCTCATACCTAATTATGATTTAATGTAAGCTGCCATATCATGGTCAGGCGAGTTTAATTTATAGCTCTCTCAATAAATGATGATAAATATGTGAATTTCATGTATCTGGGAACCGAGGAATGAAAAAATAAGATGAAATGAAGGTCATTGCAGTTAGAGAATGCAACTTATGCAGTTATGGAAAGAAAGCCTGAAAAATTTAGGCTTGCAGTCCTCTAAGTAGTTGAGCTAGCAAGCAAACTGGGAGCTGGCCATTAATTTGGTTTGTTATGTCATATACTGTATGTTCTTCCATTTTATTTCAGGACAAGAAAATTCATGTGGTAGATCCTCGAAGCTCTTCTAGTGTTGAGGTAAGTGCATAGTTTATCTTAATAACTCTATTTAATAAAGATTATAAGTGTGGAAATAAATATCTTATTATTTTGTGCATAGTGCACATGTATGCTTCTACATGTATCTATTTTATTACAGAGATGAAAAAAAAAAAGAATATAGTTTTTACAGCTGAGTTTGTTAACTCCTTGATCAAAACATATAACTTTTCTGTTTCATTTTTCTTGTGATAGAGGTTAATACTTTGATCTGGTTGCTTACATTTCACTACAATTGCCAGTGAAGAATGAATGATTACATATTGTATTGTGCTGTAGGAATGTGATGGCTTTGGAGGAAGTAAGGATACTAGACTGTTGTGGCTAGGAGATACCGACCGAATTCTTGGCTCTGGGTTTACTGCGGTAAGAATAGTTGTACAACTAGCCAAACCTCCCTTATGTGTTTGATTCCCTTTTGACTAGGTTTTGGTATAAGTACTTTCATGCACTACAGGAATAAAGAAGAAAACTTCAATTTGTTGGTATTCTGTTGAAGCTCACCTTGCCACCTCTCTAAAAAGCAACCAGCCTATAGTTTTGCCCCTTTCTGTGAAACCCTCTTTCAACTGGGACTTGAGCTCTTTAATGAGATGTCAATGATCACTCCCTTTAGTGATCACAACTATTTTGTGAAAAAAAAGTGATACCTTGACAAATTGGTGAAATCATTTGCTTAATTAAGGGCTTGAAAATGGTCCTGCCCAGTAGTTCAGAAAGAATTGATTTTCTTGCTGAGCGAGTAACTTTTGAGGCTTACTTGCCCAATAGGCAAGGATCAAGGCAACTCATCCTCTAACAAAATCATCAACTAAGACAAGCCAATAATACGTTGCCCCTGGCTAGGAAAATGGAATTCAATTTTTTTTTCAAGCCCTGCTTAATACTTCTTGCCCAGCATTTTAGCCCTTGTGTGTTGATTCTCTGCTTTGCATGCTTATTATGTTCTTCAAGATAGTCAACAAATGTTTGTGACTTACTAGGTCCTTTCAAATGCATCATTGCTACAGCTTCACTACAAAATGTTGGGTTATATAAGTCCCTACACACAGTAACGTATTTTGTATTGTATGAATGCCCTTGTATCATGATCAACATTATATTATGGCAAAATGTATATTTGCAGCCCTGCCAAGTGTTTGGTGAATCTGTGCTGTAGATATAAATAAGTAGGTAAGTAAATGATATAAATAATAAAAATGTTAAATGTTTTTACAGTCTAACAAGCGTGAAGTTAGAGTTTGGGATGTACATAATATGAGCAAACCAGTGCAGACACTGAACTTTGATTCATCATCTGGAGGGTAGGTGCAGAATTGATAGAATTGTTTTTTGATTGACAATTGTAAGGCTTTAGAGTATTGGTGGCTTAAACCCTGTGATGACCATAAATGTTCCTCCACATTTTCTTCTTCCAATGGGTTGTGTAATATAGATATGTGCGACAAATTAATCAATGTAAATCTTCGATGGAGTTCATTCGATTCATCCATGTGGGAAGTAGCAATACTCAAGTCCTAGATGCATCATATGGTTATTATAATAAAGGAATACAGGCAAGGCTGGAGGGAGCCTGAGAAAACAGCTGACATTTTGTGATGCCACCACTGGTTTCCCTACAAAATGGCATCTAAGAAACTAGTGCAGAAATTCCATACTGATGACTCGTCACTACCCAGATCTAGGTAGTGATGAGTCATCTGTATAGAATTTCTGCACTTGTTTCTCAGACATCATTTTGCGAGAAAATCAGTATTGGCGTCACAAACTGTTGGCTGTTTTCTCAGGCTAGGATAAAGGCTTCAAGATAAAAGTACTGCATAACTTAAATGAAAAATATTTTTAAATAATTATTAGACTGTTTCATGCTAAACATAACAATGACATTGTCAAGATGTCGGAGGTTAAAAGTATATCATAATGTCCTAAGAGATCTAGAACTCTCACAAATAGAAATGAAATGCATAGCTTGTTAGGCGTTTCCTTTATTATTAAGAAAGATTTTGATGCTCTTTTAAAGTAAAGCAATATTTAATTATTATTGAATTAAAGCATTCAATTTATAATGCTTCAAATTCAATTTTTGTTTTCCTACTCAAATAAATGCAGGAATTTAAATATTTAATACAGGTGTCAGCTGGTGACCAGAGAAAAAATTTTGGTCACCAAGTCAAACTTTTTGGTTATGAGTTTTTGGCTTCAAGGTATCCTATGGTAGCCATATCAGAGGAGAATGCTAGTTCACTGACAGCGCCCTTTTTTGTCGTTTTCTGTAGAACTCGTAAAATCCGTGAACAATATTATAGTAACAGTTACCCTTGACTTTATTCAGAAATCCTTGAACTTCAGCATCAGTTTGTTCATATTAATGTTAATCTTGTCATCTTATGTTTCCTTTTTTTATTAATTCAGTGTCTGTTTTATGTTTATGAGGTGTCTCGCCAGTTGGCGACCAGTTCTTAAGATGTAGTCACCAGCACTCCAATTTTAGTTGAATTGGTGACCATTGAGTCATAATTTCGAGCCTTGAAATGCATTTCCATAGAAAAATGATGTTGTGTGTCGTATTAGGTAATTAATATAACTTATCCATTTTTAAATGCAGCATACTGATGCCATTTTATGATCCAGACACCAAAATGCTGTTTTTGGCAGGAAAGGTATAAAACAATATTAACCCATTCGCTCCTGGAGATTTTGCCGAAAAACGCGTTTTGAAGCTAGTCGAGTGGTTTTCTGGTCACTGTCGTGCTATAAAGAGCTAAAACTTACCACAAACCGGTTTACAGGTCGTACACTTGGCGGCCTTCTGATCCAGATGCAAAATATCAGCTTGCGAAGTTCGGGCATGCGCAGAAAGCAAAATTTCGACATAGTTTTTGGGTTTAAAAGTGACACAGCAGTCTTGACTTTTACTTTTCGCTTTCTCTCCTCCCTTCTTTTTTGGCTTTTCTTGCCTCATTTTTTTTTTCTCTTGCTGGGCATTTAGTAGGCTTCATTTTGGTGGGAAGAGTTTCTAGGAAAGCTTTTAGGATCTTAGGATTAGGTGAAAGGAAAGGTAGGTGGGTAATGGAACAAGATTTTCATGGAGATTTTCAGGTCCTTGTCACGTGGTTTTTTGCTTCTTTCTCCGGTGTCCTTGACTGAATGGTGCTCATTCTGGTATGGTTTGAAAGATCTCTTCACTCTACACAAGTTAGCGAAGAAAGTTGTCCTTGACCGTTAAAACTGATGACGTCACAAAGGGTAGAAAGGACCTTGATCCGCACGGGCGGTTACGGGCGGTTCAGGGGCGAATGGGTTAAGTTAATTGCTTAATTCGTTTCCCATTGCTTGTGATCCTATTTTTATTCATAGTCCAGTTGACATAAATCAATTTAGTCACTAACTCAAACAATGTTTAATTGGTACCCGAGTAATAATAAATTATAAGTTGTTAAGGTGGCTGGACACAGTTTGATAGGCTGTGGATAATAACCAATCATTATGGTGTCACTTAAGACTTGTTGCAGGTACAAAGCTCAAAATAATTTGGCATGAACAAAATGTATTTATAAGACATGACATTTATTAGGTTTTAAAGTAAGATTTTGATTGTTGCCATGGCAACATGGATGATTGGAAACAAGCCTTAAATTTTGAATTTAATTTGGTTAAATGAAATTTAACTAAGTTAACCACCACGACCTCAGCAGTCAAGCGGTCCATAAGCTTTATAGTGGTCAAACGGTCCACAAGCTTAGTGGTTAAGTGGTCCACGAGCTTAGCAGTCAAGCGGTCCACGAGCTTAGCAAGCATCCAGCAGTTTATCCCATAAGTGCAGGCTCACATGATATGTGGTAGTTTTGTTCACAACAATCTTCAAGTTCTTTATTGAGCATTTTTGTAGCGGTCTGTGGAGTTCACACACTTTCATCAGTGTTATGGGTGCCTGGAATGGGAAATCATGGCTGGGTAGCAGGGATTTACCAGCCATAAGGGCAGTATTCTGTCTATTCTATCTCTGGCTGGCCAGAGTGGAAGCACACATGGGTATCACAGGTACCCACCTTCGACTTAAGAGAGGCATTTGGTTAATGACGTTTACGTCAAAATCAGTCGTTAGATTCCTGTTTGAATTTGTACACAACTTACGTTATTAGCATTTATAGAAAGTTCGCGGAGCGGTGTTCCCCCCATTACGCCATCTGTTTGTTGTCTTATTTTATTACACTGTATTGCAAAGTCTAGGTAAAGGAACTACGACATTAACATTATTGTTATCAGTTTAGTTATGGAGCTTTTTTATTTCTGTTTGTTATGCAACAGGGTGATTCTTTTATTCAGTACTTAGAAGTCTCTGAAACTGCTACATCTTTCATTACTCCAGGTAATCATTTTTATCATCTTATACCTACCATCAGTGCTGTAAAAACCAAAGTCATGTGCAGTTATTCATGTTTGTTCTATTCTTTTGATGGCTGTTAGCCTGCAAAAACAGCTATCTATCCTCGCTGCTAGGGAGGTTTCGTCACGAAAGATGTGTGCACCTCATGATGACGTAAAATCTGTCTAGAATCTGCTCAGGAGTTCTAATTGGTCAATATAGTATTTATATGACAGACAGAGGACAAAAGGCCCCAAAGGCCAAATGTAAATGCAATGAATCTATAAGAAAAACAGTCAATATTCATGGAATATTATTCTTCAGAAGGAGAAGCATTCGAGTTTTGCGGGAGCTTGTTGGCAGAAGAACAAAACTTTACCAATATCTACCAGGAGAAACTTACAATCAAACAAATATCCAAAGTTGCCTTGCCCTTGGACAAGCGCAACACTAATGCAGCTGCTTTGTTAATCTTATTTAGTCAACTCGCAGATTTTAGAAGAGCAGCACAAAGGAATGGCTGCTGTTCCTAAACTTGCCTTGGATGTCATGTCCTGTGAAGTAGTGCGGCTTCTTCAGCTCACCAAATCATCTGTTGTTCCACTGAGTTACTGTGTGCCTCGCAGGGTAAGGAATGAATAAATCCACTCTAAAAAGTTAAGATGGTCACTCTTTCTTTCTGTAGACTCTCTACCACTCAGGAGGTGGGGGTACTTCGTTTAATGATCTATTGAAAGGGGTACCTTTTCCAGGCTTCAGGTATGTATAAGGAAAGGGATTTCACAGGTTGAAGGATATGAAAGGTAGGGAAATCTGTCTTTTTGTTCTCTGAAAAGCCCAAAAGGGCTAACAATGCACTTAATGGCTGTGAAAAAGTCGAAGAAATGTTCTGAATTTGTGATTGATTCATATTTAAAAGACAGTGCATTTATATCAGTTAAAAGAGATGCAAAGTTCTCAACTAGGTATGTGAAAGGGGTACCATTTTTCAATAGGAGGTATACGAAAGGGGTACCTTTTCTGTGAAAAATGTTATATAAAAGGGTAAAGGGTTGGACCTTTGGGCGGAGCCTTGCCATATTAAACTTAGTTGAGTACCCCCAGGCTACAAAATAAATTCCAATATAAATATAGTTAATGCTTGGTGAATGGAAAAATGGTTTGTGATGCATGGCACTTGCAGTAAGATAGCTTATAGAACGATATAATTGTAACAAAAATTCAAAGACATTTAAAATGTCTTTAAAGAAGTAGATATTTTGGGTGTTTAACCATTCTTCAGTGTACAACTATCCAATTGTTATAAAACGTTAAATTAAAGGGCCTGTAAATAGTGAGTTTACGCAACAGGATAGCAGAAAGATAGTACTTGTCTAATGAACACGAATAGACATCCTCTTGATTGACATTCATCTGTTAGGCAGAATTATGAAGTACATTTTTCTCTTAATTCCAGCAACTAAGAGTCTGTGCACACATCGATTGTTGATATTGTTTTGCGCTTTGGAGAAGAATGGAGTCAAAAAAATTTACCATATGCAAAGTGAGATGTTGAGACTGCCCCCCTCCCCCACCCCGGTTAAAAGATGGCTTTGTTAACAGTTACTCATTTAGTTTCATTTGATAGTCTTACAGGGACTTTCATGGAGACTTGTTTCCCGACACAGTGGCACGAGAAGCTTCCATGACAGCTGAGGAGTGGTTTGGCGGATCTGATACCCCTGTAAGTCATGTTACCTAAATATAACAGTGTAAGTTAGGGACGGTTCATTATTTATGAGGATGACCGGGTCGGGAAAAAAATAATAGCTTTCCTCTTTTTTTCTAAAACCCGCCCAAAAGGCATTTTGTTTTTTCGTAGCCCGTTCAGTATTTGGGGTCAAATTTTTCAAAGCCCGTTCAAATTGAAGTGAGTACCTTGTGAAAATCATTCAATGTTTATTTATGACTAGAGCAACTAGTGCATGTTCGGATCAAATACACAACTGTTCGCCGTTCGAGTCAGCAAACGGCTATCAAACGAGTTCAGCGATTACAAACAATAATTTATTAACATCTGTGAAAAGTGCACGTTAACAAAGGCATTTCATTGTTTGCCAAATAAGTGAAAAAGTCCTAAATATATCTTTGAACACGGATATATAACCGTTCGTATTAAATGACTTGCAACCGCGTTCGCATTATAACTCCCTCCTTTTTTTAAGGAAGGAAGGTTTTTTTGCCGAAGACACGGTCAAGATCGATGAACGACTCGAAATCATTCGTGAGAAAGTAAAAACTTTTAAAGGATATACTTCCGCTTCCCATGCTTCAGACGAAGATTCTGATTAGCTTTATCATTGTTCAATCAGTGAAAATTAACACAAGACGCTAGGCATCAAAGACTATGCGGACTGCTCAGTTGTTTTTTAAGTATGAAAGGAACAGCTTTATAATGTCACAGCTTGTCACATTTACAAGATACAAAAATTGTTCACGTTTTTAAATAATAAAAGTTTATTTCCGAGACAGATAAGAATGTAAACCTATTTTTGCATGAAATAAACAGAACTTGGCTGGCAGACTCCGCGGCACTGTGGTGCGTGCAGAAAAAATATTTTCAATTCACTAGCAGTTGCAACTTGAGATCCTCGATCAAAACATCTTGTTTTCTTGTGTACAGTCTGGCAGAGTCCGAAGATTTAATATTCCAACCGTTGGAGTTCACTTTGATTAAAATCCTTGTCCATGCATCATTTGAAATTCTAATTTGATTACAAGCTCTGAAATGTCAAGGAATATAAACAACTATAAAAGAGCAGCTCACAAAGTACATTTGTGTCATTCCGTGGCCTGTCAAATTAAAATCCTAGAGTGTTCGATCGCAAAACGCGAGCTATTTCTTGCGGGTATATCCCTGCATTACCAAAAATATTGTAGCAATATTTATTTGATATGAAAGTACGACAATTTACCGGGTGAATTTTCAACAACGAATACAGTTTCCATGTGTTGTTCTCATCAAACAACTGCCGCGTTTCTACCACAGTTTTAGTTTATGTTCATTTTTTTTTAAAGCCCGGTCTCTTTGTTCAAGAAAAAAACACAAAGCCCGTCGCCACGGCAAGAAAAATTTTCAAAGCCCGTTCGGTTTTTTCCCGTCCCGGTCATTCCCATAAATAATGAACCGTCCCTTATAGCACTACAATGTTAGGTGTGGAGAGTAGGTGGATGTAACTTATAGTTAGAGGGTGTGCAGAGAAGGGGGTAGAAGGGATTTCTTTTGGTTCTATTTTTCTTCTATTTCCTACAAAAGTAGCCAGGGGAAATCTCTAGCCACCGCCTCTTAATGACAGCTCTGTTAAATACCGGGGGTACTTTTACAGTCAAACTGGGAAAACCTTCAACACTTGAAATATTTCATGAATGTTTATTGTGTTAAGACCAATCACAGCAGAGATTAGGACATGCAAGCAAGCCACAAAACCACAAACTAATTAACGTTCTTGATTGCAGTTTAGTTTTCTCATGCCTGATTATCTTTTTTCTTGCAACGCAATAACATTCCAGAAATATTTCTCGTGTTCACGGTTTTCCCGGTTTGACTGAAACAAGAAACTGACTACTTGATCACTTAGATGTGTTGTTTTTTACAAATTCAGATGAAAAAAGTGTCTCTGGATCCATCTAAGCGACATGCAAAGCAAAAACCATCAGAGACAAAACCAAAAAAACCAGATCTGAAGGCAAAACCTGCGATAGAATCAAAGAAAACAGCTGTGTCTGCTGAAAAGGTAAATATTGTATATCAGAAGGGGGTGTCCTTGATCACCTGCAAACAACCTTCTTCCTGGGTTATGAAATGACAGAATGGAAAAAAAATCATAAACAAAAACCCACCCTAATAATGAGGCCTTCCAAGGAGTGGAAGTGACAGGTGAGCTGGCCCTGAAAACTTGTGTCAATCGTCTCAGAAAGCACATATAATCAACAGACAATGAGGAAAGAATTCCAGATAAATTCCAAAATTCAGTATCACAAAAATGTATGTGGAACCCACAGCAACATTTTCTCCTTAACTAAAATGTAACAGTGACATTTTTCGTGACATACAAGGTGACAGACAGCTCAGAAATGGCCGATAAAGCCACAGCTTACCCACCCCCCTGAAAGGTGTCAATAATAATAAAGAGTAAACTTAACAAGGGCCTTATACAAAGGTAAATTTTTTTGTACTGTGCAGTTTGCTAGTAACTTGCCTACATTCATTTAGTCAGCAGTTGAATGCAAAGATGAAGCTCCCACAGCACAGGCTACCCATGCAGTCAGTGATCCTGTGCAAGAATCTCCAGCAAAACCAATAAAAGCTTTCACAGGTGTACGTACATCAAAGTTTAGACATCTCCAGGGCACACCCATGCACAAAAGCAACAACATTGAGAATGTACGTAACTTGAGCATTTCTTTGCCTGGAGACAGTGATGCGTTTCAAGTCAATCAAAAGTTTGTTGCATATCCTTTATCAGGACCTGGAGGACAGATAGCAGTGGTGCCAGTGAGTGTTTGTTCATCATGATCAGAGTGCAAAACCCAGGAGGGGTACTCTATATTTTAAGTGTCAGGGATGATCAGAGGATTTTTGGCGTTTCGAATTTTTGATTCCGAGATTTTTTTGGAAAGGAAAATTTGGCAAGTAAGTAGTGAATTTTTGGGGTATTCAAAACAATGTGACGTTTCGTGGTAGTGCCAGTGTATCCTGGCCATGTAGGAATAAAGTAAAACCAAAGTTGTTTTGCGGCTGTTTTAATATTTAATGCATTCTGTTACTAAGGACTTTTTTGGGGTAAGTTTTTGGTCTAGGTATTTTTCGGGGGTTTGTTGGAAGCCCTAGGGATTTTTCTGGGTTTTGATTTTTGCCCCCATTCAATCATCCCTGTCGTCACTTGAATCTGGAGTGCCCTTCTGGGGTGCAAAGAAAGTCAGTTTTACAGCTTGCCATTTCTTTGTGGATTTTTGTGCGTCAGGGACGCAGGACACAGAGATAACAAAATCACTGACACAGTTTAAAATTTTACATCCCCTTTTCTGATGGTTAGTTCCCTTGCATTCTTTTTCAAGCTTAACAAACCTTGTCGCCTGCCTGACTCAGGATTACCAGCCATTCAGTGTGGAAGTGGTGTTCTTGATTTTGCCATGGATCCATTTAATAGGCAGCAACTTGCAGCAGGTGAGTATAGGTCAGAAGATTTGGAACACTTTGGTTGTTTACTATTTACATGGGCAAACCAGTTGCTTCATGGTTTGGGCAAATGGTACGCAAAATTCAGGACTGGTAAATTTCATTCCGGAATATTATTGTGTTTACCATTTGTTCCATCTACTTAAAAAGTGGCTGCAAAGGCCTAAGACTGGTATCAAAGATGGCGTCAAAGAATTGGAACACGAAATTCCATATGAAACATTCCGACTGAGAAAACAGGACTACCTTTTCACATGTTCCATTTCTTCCAAAAATTTTCCACTGGAGCCACCCAAAAAGTTATGTTCCATTTTACTTTCCAACTGGATTTTCTGGTAACTTTTTGTAAAAATTGGTAAAAAACCTTTGTCTTTCATTTGTGGGTAATGCAGTTCAAGTTACTTCCCTTTACAGTGTTGGGTGCTGTGACCTTAAATTTTTTCGGGGTGGGGGAGACACCTTTTTATGGTTGTGTTGTCAGTTAGGTACAAATTCCATACAAAAACAAGTGAAAAAAGGGAAGTGTCCCAGGACCTTCAGGATTGTAGCTTATTGATGGCAATAAAGCATCACTGTTACACTGAATTCACAGTTCTCTTAAACTTGACTGTCATTATAATCATGCTTCCTAAAGCCTGGTTTTTGTATGATTGCTATGATCGCTGCAATCATTGAAGAAAAAAAAAGTTCAGCTATCATATTGATCATATGGAAACCACTCTCCAGCGATTGCTGTGATTTTTGAGATAGAAATGTTTCTCATTTCAGCGATCATTGTCATTGTGATTGCTACGATTGCTGGAGAGTGGTTTCAAAATTATGATCGCTGAACTTTTTTTTCAGCAATCGTAGCGATCATCATAATAATGGAAACCTGGCTTTAAACAGGCTCATGTTCGTGATTATTGTCCTGATTGTCTGGTACCCCATTCAAGAAGAAAAAGGACAATATTCATTAACGAGGGTCCATGTTGTCTTTAAAACATCACATCAGGAAATTTTACATTTGATTATAGTTGTGTAGAGAAGTTGGCAAAGAAATGTATTCATAAGGATACATACAAAAGAAAATTGTACTTTTTTGATCTCACTTTTTTTTCCAGCTTGTGAAAGTGGTTTTGTTAGTATTTGGGAGATTCCTGATGGAGGCCTGACTGAGACTATAACCTCCCCTTTAGTGGTGTTGAAAGGTTAGTCAAAAAGTCTTACTTCTGCAAGTTACTGCATTTTGTTTCTTCAGTTCATCAGCAGATGACAACAACCTTTGAGATGATAACAACCTCTGAGATCTGCATAATTTCTCAGATCAAATGAAAGCTGAATCAAATAAAAATATTATTATTGTTTTATTATTCATTTCAAATAATTCTCCGTGTAAAAAGTAGCTAAAACATGCCTACCTCGACTGATGTCAAGTTTCTGTCTTCATTAACCTGTTCCTTGCCAAATTCAGGATAAAAAGAGATCTTAAGTCTAGCAAATATCCTTCTAATAACATGAGTGGTTATGCATCTCCATTTGACAATTCTTTCCTTTCCAGGGCATAATGACAAACCAAACCTGGTCAAGTACCATCCTGTGGCTAGTGGAGTACTGGCATCTTCATCTTTGGATTTGACAGTCAAAATATGGGATATCAACAAAGCAAAAGCTCTGATCACTCTGACAGGCCACAGTGAGCAGGTTAGAAAGTCAAAAGTCAAGTCTTGTGTGCTCCAAGAAAACAGCCGACATTTCGCAATGCCACTACTGGTTTCCATGCAAAATGACATCTGAGAAACAGGCACAGTGCTTCTAACTGGTCGTGTCTCATGGGAAATTTGCTTCAATCAATCAGAAGTACTACCCAGATCTGGGTAGCGATGGGACATCAGTATAGAATTTTTGCACTTGTTTCTCAGATGTCGTTTCTCTGGGAAATCAGTGGTGATTTTTCTTTGAAACCTTCAGAGCAGAGGTACGGGTTTGATACCTGCTATTGCTTATTTCATTTTTCTCTTGAAATAAATATATTGTTTTTTTTCTGATTTACTATTACTGAATCAATTTACAATCATAAACTTGAACAAAGTTATCCTTGAATGATGAAGGATGACCAGAAGTGAGGTCTTTCCCCTTGACACTACAGTCTACTCTTTCTTAACGGACACCTCTATAAGATGGACACCTCTGTGAAACGGACACTCAGAGTTGGTCCCTGCCTTTCTTTAGTTTCTTTATTTGACTCCACATAAGACAGACATCTCTCTAAGACAGACACATACTGCAGGTCCCTAAGGTGTCTGTCTCAGAAAGAGTTGACTTTATACCACAATCACCATATTTGATTGAAAGTGTCTCTACTCTTGCAGAGACAAATTGGCCGAAAATTGGGCAAAACCATTGCCCAATAATGCAAAAACACACCTCCGGCTGCTGTTCATGACTCAAGAATGCCCTTTGCTGTTGTTTTCAGGTTGAAATATGGAGAAAGGAAATAAGTCCCCCTGCAAATGACTTCCCTCTTTCGACTTTGAAAAGTGCCCTGGGTGTTAGTTTAAGCATTTACATCATTGTTAGTTATTAATAAATAAGTAAACTTAAAGCTTTGAGAATTCATTTGTATTGCTTGACTTTAGGTGTTGAGCATGGCCTGGAAATCTGATGGAACTCGACTGGCTACCGTCTCAAAAGACAGCAAAGTTAGAGTATATGATCCAAGATCACAAGTTTCTCCTATACAGGTATCAAATTAGAATATGATGAATTTTTTTCTTCTTTTCTTTCAAAGCATTGGGCTGAAATACTTGCTTTTATGTGTCAAGCAATTCTTTATTTGAATGGCAATTTACCTCCTCAATGTCCTTCTCTGCCCCGTGTAGAATTCCCACTGATCCCTGCCAGTGGTAGGTTATTTTCCCATGAATTTCTTCCAACACTGCCGCAAATTTCCCTCTTCCTGTCCTTTTCTGTAAAGGAAACATCCTGTGAAACTTTGAGAAAGTAACAAACAGGAAAAAGATAAATAACTCAGTTTAGATGACTTGTTATTTCTTGTTGCACCCCATGAAGTGCAGGCAACCCTTGAGGTACGGGCAAGTGCCTGCTTAATGGAGGTTGCCTGTTCAACAGAGGTCCATCATTAATCAGCATAATCTTTAGCAGTAACATCACTTTATTTTGAAAGTATGCAGGACGGAAGAAGCATTACTGGTCCACCACATTATTGGTCGTCACCTTCTTTCTCAGACAGTATTTTCCTTCATCATATTCTTAAAATGAAGCCAAACTATGTGTATCAAACGCTTGATAGACGTGACAACAAGGGAGAACTCTCGTTGGAACGGACAAAAGGTGGCCTTCGCTGCTTAATAGAAGTTTGATTTTCCCTTCTTTTCGACAATTATTTTGGAACCTTGATTACTGGCTGCTTAATAGAGGGTGGCTGACCGATTGAGGTGCATGGCCTTCGCGGATTAATAGAAGTTTAATTTTCCTTTCTTTTCTACAATTATTATTTTGGGACCTTGATTACTGGCTGCTTAATAGAGGGTGGCTGGCCACTTGATAGGGGGCCCTTAATGGAGGTTTGACTGTATGAAGTAAACTAAAGGCTAATTTATCTCGACCATGAACCTTCATTCATCAATCTTTTACAAAGTTTCACCTGCTTTGAATTGTCTCAGACAGGCCCTGGTCCTGCTGGCAGCCGTGGAGCGCGTGTTGTCTGGGGGGGTCCTGAAGGGAACTGGTTGATTGTCTCCGGGTTTGGCAGGTAACTTGTAGTGCTTATGCTCTTTTTTGTTTGGACCATATATCCACATAAGACTGTCTAGGTTTGTACACTGATATTATAGGCCTCTGTGTTTACGTCTGTAATAAAATAGTATTACAAATATATGCATTTACAAACATCCTTGTTTGGAAATCATCAATGCCCAATTTTGTGACCATCAATAAACCCCAAGAGGAAATTGGGGTCAACTTGTAAGGTTCACCTTTTTGCCAACATCCAATTGCTATAATCCAATAAATTGTTATAAACCTGTGTTTGTTTGGCCAGAAAAAAATTCCTTCTTTTTATTATTTTAGTAGTTTTTTTTTTTGCCATCATTTGCCTGGTGTGGCAGGAAGGATTTTCACTTTCAGAGCGAGGCATTTTGCATATCAGCTACCTGGAAGGCAATTGCAACAAGATTAACTCTAGTTTAACCTTACATTAACTTCAGTGACCTTTAGTGAGCTTTAAGCAAGAATAATGAGAAGAAAGAAAAATTTCCCTCTAACTTGCGCTGGACAAGACATGACATATTATGTGACAGGAATAGTATTTTTACCTGGTAATTAACAGACCACATTTCAGGAAAAAACTTGTTTTTTTTTGTTTACTAGGATGAGTAACCGTATCATCAGTGTATACGATAGTCGTAACTTATCTGAAGCCTTGTCAACTTTGGAGTCCACTGTTTCTCCCTCTACATTAATTCCATTTTACGATGAAGATTCTGCTGTCTTGTTTTTCTTTTCAAAGGTATGAAAATACTTTAAATACAAGGAAATATTCAGAGATTGCTTATAGCATACACCATGCGTTTTAATACCGAGGAATTTGTATAAAAAGCTGTGACATGACAAAAAATTAATACTTTAAACCCAGACGAGGGGACAACTGTATATGTTGGCACATCTTCACTGTCTTTTATGTTATCATTTTTTGTTAAGTTTTCACACAATGTTGTAATATATTTGGCTGAAAGATTCAAAGCCTAGGATAGATACAAGGACTAGCTAGGTGCTTTTATCATGACTTTGTGCTTAAAAGTGGAACCCTCTAAAATGATAGGAGCTAATAAAAAAATATAAATAGAAAATAGCAATGAAGTACCAAAATTTCTTCTCTTGGCATTTCAACCTAACTGAAATTTTATATTTCAATTCTAAAACAGCCAAATTAACCTTAAGTGATCAACCCACTAATTTTACACTATAGAAGGTTGAGGTGCAATAAGCATTTTTTGTCATTTTAAAACTGGAACCCCTGGGTTTTTCTTTTATCAACAGTTTTCTAAAAATGTACTTCTTCATAATTATTTTCAGAGATTAATGATTTTGATTGTGATTTTTTTAGGGTGAAACAACTATTTTTGCTTATGAAATAAGTGAGGAAGCACCTCATATCTTTGAACTGTCGCACTACAGGACAAAGGAACCTTACCAGGTAACATAACATAACAGTGACGTAATGGTGTATCTTATTAGTCATAAATATACTAACATATGACATACGTCTTTATAACTTGGATCTCTAAGACTCTGTTTTTAAACTAAAGGAAAAGGAACCGCCATGAGATAGTTGATACTAACCATACTCTTCTCCCCCAACCCCACCATGGACAGGATGCTAGTCCCATAGTGGGGTTAACCGTGGTAATGATATTATTGGTTGCTCTGGTATCTATTGTTACATGTGTGTGCTGGAAGATAGTAAAGTTTTTTTTCGTCCATGGAAACAATGTAATGGCATACCTAAGGCTTCAAAGCTGGACCTTTTGGTCAGCAGCTCTATGACATACCAGAATTAGCTAACTATATCTTGTTAGTCATTATTTTAAGTAGTGACATACAAGGAAATAGTGTCAGTAGGGTGAAATATATGGTTAATTCTGTCAATGCTCAATTCTTTGCAGGCGGTGGGCTTTCTACCAAAGATTGTATGCAATGTCAAAGAGGTAGAATTTGCCAGGGCTGTCAAACTGAACAAAACATTCATAGAACTCCTCTCATTCCAAGTTCCTCGAGTGAAGGTTTGTTTCAATTTAATAAATTTATTCTTTTGACATACTGATACTGATATGTATTATCTGCTTTTTATGTAAACAGATGGAGTACTTCCAGGATGACCTTTTCCCAGATACAAGAGTATGGTGGCAGCCTGCATTGGCTAGTGATCAGTGGTTTGCTGGTAAAAATGGTGCACAGAAAAGGTTGTCACTTAGACCAGCTGACATGAAGCCATGTAAGCTTTACGTTATTTCAAAACCTTGCCTGGACAAAATGAATATTATCAAACTAAGAGTTAATGGCTTAACAGGGTTCCCATTAATGCACACGTGTGATTTTACGCACAAAAATCTAAAAGGCCACATGCTTCTCATGAGCCCAAGAGTCTCAGGGATGCACAAGGATTGGTACTACTCATGCATCTTTGCAACCATTTTGGAAATCCCCATGTGTTTTATCGACCTGCCATATTGTCTACTCAGGGAATATGTCCACCCTGAAAACACTATGTAACGTTTTTCAGCCCTCAAGGACGAAGCCAACACATACATTGTCTATTGGACAGGAAAAAAAAACTGATGTAGACCCTTGTGAGATTTCTGGACCCAAAGAGAGTGTCTTCAAGTTCAAATGGCTTTATGAATTTTCATGTTTAATGTATATTTCCACCAACAACCACATGAAATGCAAAACATGTCTTGATGCATACGGATGTTCAGCAAAACCATCCCAATCATATGTACAGGGTGCAACTAATTTTCAGCGATCAGCCTTAGATCACCATCAATTGGGAAATGAATCCCTTTCACAACCTCTTTAGAAAATCTCATCTATAGTGGTGGTGTGGATATAAAACGAAATGGCTTGTATGAATGTTTGGTGTTGTTGTTTTAACAGTAAGTGAAGCACCTAAAGCAGTACCCATTGCAAGAAAGTATGACAGCAGACATGAGCTTGTAGAAGTCAAAACCACTGAACAACAGAAAGAAGAGGTGATGCTTGCCTGCATGCAACTGATCATCTAAAACCAAGGACTTGTTTGCACTGGAAAATACTATTAATGATAAAATAAATATTGAGATGTTCTGTGGCTAGGGGGTGGCACTCTGTTATAACCTGGGTTTTTTTGGAGGGCATGGTGATAACCCTATGCGAAGGTAGCCTGAGAAAGTAGCTGACACTTTTACAATGCCACAACTAGTTTCCTTTTGAAATAATGTCTGACAAAAGACTGCAGAAATTCCATACTGATGACATGTCACAACTTAGGAAGTGAAATATAATAAATACTGCACCAAGCCTAACCTGTGAACACAGATTTATTTCCGGTGGTCTCTTCTCTCCACCCGAAAAGTAAGAGAAGTGACAACTATAAATACGTCTGCATTCACAGGCTACACGTCCAAACCTTGCAGCCAACTTTCTTATGAACAACCAGCTATTTATTATTGTTTTTTTATTTGGTCTTCAGTGCATTGTCTGATTACTTTGCAGCTCTTGAATTCCATGGTTGAGAAATTAAGAAATTTTGATGATGACCCTCTACCACAGGATCTTCAGGAAGGAGTAGATGATGATGAATGGGTATGCAAAAAGTCCTGTTAAATTTTTAGTTTTCTTTTAAGTTTCAAGACCAGGGGTGTAGATGGATGTGAAATTTTGGTCCCAACAAAAACAGGATTTCTCCTAGGGACATAGTTGAACTGAGCGATTTTTTTGGTAGAGGTGGTATTATTACTGACAGTTGATTGGTGGCATATTTGCTCTCATTTATTTCTGGATAAACCATAAAGTATACTTCATTCAGAAACCCATTCTATATATTGGCAGGAAAGAAAATTTGTAAAGACTGTAAACCTTTGAGATTTTGGGAGTAGGTTGTGTTGGAGGCAGGCAACCCTGTCCAGACCTGCTGTCAGGAAAACCCTTTAGGTCCCAAGAGTGACCAACATCAATTTTCTCCTAACAACATCAGCAGATCATCAAGTGTAAAGGTTATGAGAATTGCTAAATTGATTACCAAAGGGAGAATGCTTTGAACTTAAACCAAATTCTCTCAACTATTCTTAAAAGCAATGTATGAAGATCAGTCTGGAGAATTTGTATGTGGATCTTGGGGCTTAAAGGGTTCAGATACAGCAGGGCCTTAAGTATATGTGATACAGTCAAACTTCCCATAAGCCTCCACCCAAAATGCGAAGATCTAGCGGTCACTTAGAGGAGGTGGTCTTTCACAAGAATCAGCCACAGGGGTCTCGTGCAAGAGAAGGTCCAGGACATCAACTTTCTTGCAGAGTATTTATTGCATGCAATAAATAACATGTAGTTCCATGTTTGTACACTCTAAGTGGTGTAGTACACACAGCAAACAAAGAGACCATACCATGCGTCAAGTGATCGCTTATTAGAGGTTTAGAATAATTAAAAAGTATAGAACTATCAATCCAAAAGTGTTTGTGGTTGCTTATGAGATTTGGTCGTTTACGAGAGCTTTTATGAAAGGGCTTTGAGTAGGAAAATTTTGGCGTTTCAGATAGAAGGGTGGTGATGGGAGGTAAAGGTAAAGCAACCATATTTTATGTCGATAACTTGTGTGACAGTGATAACTGATAAGTTTGTTGAGGTTGATGGTGCGCTCATTTTATCCCCTTCTCTCCATCAATGCTCCATTTTAAGGGAATTTAAAGCTAGGCAAAACTACACTGTAAGGAGAGAAGTTGAAACAAGGATGGGATGTCACCGGGAATCAACCTCGTGAACTACCGCACTGAAGGCCTTGCACTAACCAACTATGCCACCCTTGCTGCTGGGAGGTGGTTGTTTATGGGAGGTGGTCGGTGGCACACTGAGGTTTGATTGTATCTTATTTTTCTGTAATTTTTGTTTCAGGATGACTGAAGGAAAACAGCATTGGATATTTTCAAACCCTCAACAATGTCTCATGTCATTTATGCATAAATTGTAAATTTAATTCAATCCTAGCCTTTTCCAGGCTTTCTGATAGTCGAGACATCATAAAACCAAGGTCAAGCAAAAATACTATAGGGCCAAGCCCTTTCACAGTCATTATACATGCTACCATGGAGTCTGGAACAGGTTAATACTTACAACGTTAGTTTGACAATATTTTTATATACTTTAAATATGATTGTATATAAATAAGAAGCAATTTCAAACTGCATTCAGTTCCCTATCTGGGTCTTAAATTGTATTAATTTATAGAATGTTTCTCAAATGAAGATATTAAGTGTACATTTTACAATGAATTATTAATATCTACGTGGGTGATAGATTCTTTAAGAATGGTGTGTGCTGGAGAGAAATTCTGGATGAATAAACCAATTAATAACTGAACAGTATTTAAAAAACAATTTCACAAAAAAATGTTTATTTGGCAATACAGATGAAATTTGAAACAGGCTTTTAGGTCACATTGAAATGCATTTTTTTTTCGGTATTTAATACAACTGAAAACAAACATTAAAGTACAAGTAGCAGATCCAGCCTTCTCGTCACGTGGATGTGAAAGTAATTTCTGTCAGTTTACTATTAATACGTGTTTTAAAGAAATAAAATCTCGTTTTCATTGTTTGGTTGTTAGTGATTTATTACCTTCCTTTCCAAAGTAAATGATAGAGAAAAAAACTCTTGACTGACGGTAGGCCAACACTTGACTGGCAGTTGGCCAATAGTTGAGTAATTTTGAATTATTCAAGGTATATGAAGACTTACATCATGCTTATTCACCACTTTCGATGGACTGTGGGTTTTGACAATCAAAGTGTAGGACAGTTTAATTTAATAAAGGTTGTATCCAAAGGGTTATCAACACTAAAATATTTTGGAATAATGATGAATCTATTTTGGTTAATGCAAAGAAATCCGAAAAAATAAAAAATTGATGATGGGGAAGCCTTAACCAAAAGTTAAGTTAAAATTTAAAGTTTATGCTTCTGTGGGTGTGTGCTTAATGATAGAGCAATGTTATCCCAGGTAGACAAGTTATCCCTAGCAGAGCCTTGACAAGGCAGGTAGGGTAACCCTCCCGCTAGGGTTACTCTAGTGCCAGGGTAACCCTACCTGCTTTGAAAACACATTCCATAACAAAAAAAGAAATATGCAAGTTCCAGGGTAATCCTCTTGCTGGGGTAACCCTTGCACCAGGGTTACCATTTGTAAACAGGGCCTTACTGACAGGTATCTCTAGTGCAGAGCATTTTAAAGCACCAAGAACTTTGTTCACTGAATAGGATTTCCCTTAGTGATGATATTAATCTTATCCTTGCACTTATTTCTATCATTTCATTATCATCATTTTTGTCCTTCACCTTTGTTTTCGTTGAACTGTACATGTACACCAGTCTAAGGGGTGGCGAGACATTACCAAAAATTTCATTTCACTCTGTGAGATGTTATGGTTAAATATCTCATGATCTCTCTGAATGACCAAGCATTACGGTCATGGTCAGAAAACTGACCCTGAACAGGGGGTTAAAAACGATGCATCCTTCTGGGATTAAGTACTCTTATGATGCCCCTTTAGGGTAAAATTCTGACAAGCGACATGGCCTTGAAGCAGCGACATAAGACTCCTTTAGACGAAATGGCAACAAATGACAAAAAGATGAGTTAAATACCGACAGGGACATGGCCTTCTCCTCAATATGTGAAACAGGAACATAATTATATAACCCACCCCCTCCCCCTCCCCAACCTAAGAGGGCCTTTCTTACATAAAGGATAACGCCTGAGCTCCAAAGCCTTCTTAAAAATAACAACCAAGTGCACAGCCTCCCACTCAGGCGTTTTTAGGGGTGCTCATTTTTCATCCCTCCCCACCAACGCCTGCTCAACCGAAGACAACATTCCTTTCCCAAGCTTAGCCAGTCACATTGTACTTTCCAAATTCTGGAAAGTTGACCTTGAACGCAAGGTAATCTGATAATTAATCGATCTGCATGAAACACTGGGAAAGCTTTCTGACCTCTAATAAATGTTAGATTCAGAGCGGCAAAAATAAGATTTAATCAAAATTTACAATACACCATGCACTGCATAACTTTAGCGAAGAAAAGAAAAGAAGGAAAACGGTAACTCTAGGGTCGCGTTCAGTCGTGTTCAGCCTGTCAACACTTTATTGCACTTTCTTGTTGATTGGTCACTTACCACGCAAATAAAACAATGGGAAAGGAATGTTTTTTTTTCCGTTGAGCAGGCGTTTGTGGGGAGGGATGAAAAACGAGCTCCCCTAAAAACGCCTGCGTGGGAGGCTACCAGATGCACAGCATGAGGCTATTATTTTTAAGAAGGTGGAGGAGCTCAAGTATTATCCTGTTGTTTAGAGACAGAAGATCATTGGAACAGTAGGTTATTATTGGTAATAGTGACTTCCAATTCCACCTCAGTGACCAACTCCCTTCCGTTTATTGAAAGTAATAACTTGATCAAACGAATGGAGTGGTGCTTTAACTGTACAGAGACATTTTTACACACAAATTTGGATATAAGTACACCATTTATTAACAAATTTAAATCCAGTTTGTGATTCATGTTATAAGCCAACTTCCAACTCTGTCTCGAGGAATAAGTCTCAGTTCTGAACCATGCTTTAAGAAAACATTTCCTGGGAAACAAACAAACCATAAGTTGTCAACCAAATGAATCAAATTTTTCCCATTATTCTGGCAGCTGCTTTGGTTGAAAAAGTGACAGCTGAAAATGCTGATAAAACAAACTGACCGCAGTTTTGTTCAACTAAGGTTCCTAGCCACCTCTAGTAACATTCATCTTCAAAAATTAGGGGTGGTCCACAGGGCTAGGCCATGGACCAGGTCTACGAAGGGGTCCACGGACTAGGTCCACAGGGGTGGTCCATGTTTTGTACATATACCCCATTCAGAAAATTCTTGATGACTAGATCCTTCATTATTGTTTTATACGTAACTCTTGACATCACATTAATGATAAACAGTCACTTTCAACATGAGTAGACAAGCTACTTGCATTTGCTATCTTTTTTTACTTTTACCATACAGTTACTAACCTAACTCAAAACCTTTTGTCGATTTTCTTGTGAATTATTACTAGTTGATTTCTATAGAAGTTCTTTTCTCTTTTTAAAGTAAAAAATATCATGGAATATTTGTACTATTTACCTGCAGTTTGTGATGGATTTATTCCAATACCATCTGGAACATTGAGATCACAGACAATAAGTTAAATTTGTGCTTAAAAGAAAAATATTTAAATGTACACCTTCGAACACTTTATAATCGAAACCGTTCAAATATAAATAAAAGAGAATGACTGTTAAGAGATAAGGCACATTAAAATAATAACTGTACAATAAAAAAATTCAATATTGACTTGAAAATAAGGAATCAACCTCTTTTCGAAACTTAAATTAAGCTTAAGCTTATATAAAGGGGAAGAATGATGGGGGCCAGAAGAGTTAAATATTTTGTACCAGAAATCGAAGGATTCTTAAAAAGCTTAACTCACCGTTTGTGATTATCGCGCTGGTAGCCGGAGGTACTTTAAACTGTAAGGGATATTACAAAAGTATATATTTGTCAACATGAGATCGATGTCCTCGTCTACATATAACAGCTGTAGAATTCAGTAGTTGGCTTCACATTTGCCTCAGTTACGATATCTTAACTAAATATAAAACTTACTTCTTCTGCTGCAAATTTTAACACTGCTGTAAATGGCGTTGCCTCTGGGACACTGAGGCTAAAATGTAACAATTGAAGACAAATATTAGCGACGATTTAAGGGTCTTAAGCCATTATATACGAAAGACTTTCTTCTTTGCCGGCAGAAGAAAATAAATACACGTACACTTTGAAAGGTAATTTCGGATCGGAAGTCAGCGTTATTTTGAAGGTTACCTTCGACCTACAGCAGAAATAAAAGGTGAATAAGTACATGTGAAATCTTAAATGACATTAAAACTATAAGAGATGAAAAATCGGCGGCAAAGACACCCGGATCATGGAGACATTTTCACATACATGTCTTGCTGTTTTTGTCTTCCGTGAAGCCAAAGTGGAAAAGGATCAGGCGATTTTCGCAGGTGTTCAAGGAGGAGGCATGGGAATGAGTCGAACAAAAATTTCGTACGTCATTTCCGCAAAAAGTTATTTCCGGTATTTCGGGATGATTTCAACTTCATCGTTAACATCAAATCTGTATTTAAACACGATTAAAGTTAAATTAATAATGCTGAGGGGTCGTGTAATGTACTAAGATAAGATTTGAAATTATATACAGTATGAAACTTCGCCCGATTCTCCTAAGAATGATATTGTAGGAGCAATTTACAAAAATATAAAACGCACATACCGTATTTATTCGATTAACCACCCTGGGCGCTTATTAAATTTTTTGACCTTGAGAGTGGGCGCTTATTCGAGGTGGGCGTTTATGCGAGGCTGGGCACTTATTAAATTTTCACCATTCTCAGCAAGTGTAGTAGTATATTTTGCAACAAAACAGTAAATGCTAATTACAAAAAGCGAAGATGTAACAAAGCAAGGTTTCTGTAAAGTACTCTGAAGGAAACTCCATCTTAGGGAGGGTCTCTTATTATCTCTTATTGACTATTTTCGAATTCCCCATAATACACTCTGTTTGCCCCCCAAATTTTGCATAACTTATTGTGTTAAAATGCTCTTGGGAAAATGCAATACTCCCAGGAGCAATTAAAAACAATGGTTTATGCAAAATTTGGGGGGCAAACAGAGTGTATTATGGGGAATTCGAAAATAGAGAATAGGAGTTTTTGTGGGAGGGAGTGGGGTGGGGTGGGCGATTATTCGAGGCTGGGTGCTTATTAACTTTTTCTGCCTTTAGGATGGGCGCTTACTCGAGGTGGGCGCTAATTCGAGGTTGGGCGCTTAATCGAATAAATACGGTAATCGATCAGAACCCGTATGTACATATATGGTAATGTCACAAATACATATAATACATTTCTTTCACCTACCAGTACAGAGCATTCAATACCAATTCTGAGTGCAAACAACTGATACCACCATGCATGAAAGAAAATTTAAGAATCGGAAGAAATCAAGGAGCCTTCCTGCCATGCTTGTTTTGGCGTAGCCTGTTCCAGGGCGTTCAGATAGTGGTGCGCAGCGATCAGGTTCAATCGTACGCGGGAGGACGAGGAGGAAAAACGAGGGGAGATCGTTTTATTTTTCCCTTATCAAATTTTCTCCCGCGGTCTACTATCTGAAAGCTTGGAACAGGATATTCAATACGTAATGAATACTAGTTAACTATTCAACAGCCACGCACTAATTAACTCCGTAATAGTTTTCGCTACAGTGGTGCTGTTCCTAAAACTTTAACGCAAGCAGAATCCCTACGTAATTTTAAGTCCCTTTTGCACAGCTATTATAATATCAAGTAAGGCACGGCATTCATGGAAAACAGGCTTTTTTTTCGTAAACATGTATACTTTATTGAATAATTTTAATACTCGATTTAGCGAAATCCAGTAAATGCAGTAAATGTCATTAAGGTTTTAAAAATTTTTTATATTTCATGTCTGAGGAATCTGTAGAACCGTGCATAAATAAAGATTACTTACTTACTAGTACAACGAGAGGATTCCTCTCACTTGAAGAACAATAAGTACTGGGAAAACCGAAGCCTGTTTTCTCCTTCCTACCTTCCTTAGCTTTGCGCACAAGTAACAAGTACCGTAAATAGACATTCTCGTCCCCAGAGCCCGTCGTTTCTTGGTCACGTGGTGGGGAAACCAATTACAAATTAAGCCGAGTGGCTCTGTGGACGAGAATGGGCCTTGCCTCGTTACTTTTCATTTTGTTTAATTTTGCCAATTACTCGCCCTCAATCGCTATGGAACTTAAAGTAATTAAGCAAATAAATTACATGTAAATGACAAAATCAGAGATCCGAGACATACAAATATGTCTCCTGAGCATTATTTTTGAAGTTGCAAGCAGCAGGGATCAACTTTGAAAAACTGTTAGGCTGAACAGTTTTCAAAAATCCTAATTTCAGTCCGTTTCAATCTTCCTCAGTTTTGCCCATACGTGACATCTGTTGTTTCTGTTGCGTTATTTTAACCTTCCTTTAAGGTTTTAAGTGGTTATTTTTATGTATCTCTTAATTTAACGGGCATTTTGTAATTTACTAATTTGGCTGAATTTCGTGACACTGCTCCTTTAAGCCTCGTTACCAGATGTTTATTTGCGCGCAAAGGAAGGTGGAGTTTTCTCGTCTTCCAGTGATCCTCATTGCATCGCCGCCCGTCATTCACGTTTCGGGCTCGCCTTTTTTCGCAACCAAAGTTTGAAAAACTAAGCGCCAGCCGGTAGGAGGCAGCTCACAACCACAAAGAGAATGCCAGTTGAACCTACCTCCTGGAACAACCACATAGATGAATCATTGGGCAGGACTTACTTTCATTGCCGACTTTCTTGAGGCCCCCTACAAAGTGGCGTCGTCGTTTTTGATTAGAGAGTTTACGCAACGACGACCACGGCTGCTTCTAGAACGGCAAAAAAGCAATAGGTTTAGACAAGCAAAACAACAACTTTGCACGTGCATCACGCTTTTTTGTACATTTCTCTGCCGTCGTTGCACGACTACAACGTGAAACTGCCTAATTTCACGTTTTGTCGAGGACGGGAGCAAAAGACAACAACTTTCTTTTTCTTTTCCTAAACTTTGACGCAGTCCTTTAGAATTCAACTCCAATCAAATTTGCCAACATTTGACACATTAAACGAGATGGAATAAGCGCGATAAAGTTTGAGGCAGCGCAAATTCACTTTTTAAGTGACGTTTTCGTAGCCGTCGCCGACGTCGTTGCGTAAACTCCCTATTACAGACCGAGAATCCCCGTGGGTGAACAATCCTATGAATTCCTCAATTTTTCATTTGATCTCAAGAAGGCTCTTTGATTTCTTTTACTTATAAAATTTTCTTGCAAGCACGATGCTATCAGTAAAGGTAAAGGAATAAGTGCAAGATGAGGGTTTTCCTCTACCCCCGGTGGCTGGGATTGTGCTATCCCCCTATTGATCAGCTGAAGCCAGAATTTTAATGTAAAAGTCAAACATTTTTTCCGCATGGAGGAAAAAGAAGGCTTCCCGTTTACACGCTGTTTATGAAAGTTCAAAAAGTAGCAGTGAAGTCGCCTCTCCACGGGGAGAGTAAGCCTGAGAAGTAAACTTTTTTGTCTCCTTCCCTCCCCCCGCCCCTCCCAGGATACTGCCTTTCGAACACGTGAAAACCGCTGATTTCTGTTGTAAAGCGTCTTCCCAGGCCTTCTCGGTCAACGCATTTCGGTGACGTATCCGAGATATTTTTCTCGATCCACTCTCCCACAATCTTAGAACCTGGAACAAGCCAACAGTGCGTTCTCGGACCACTTGATCCGAAACGCATCGGCCGCGCGCAATAATGAGGTCTAGGGACTAGGCATGATCTGTTATACATCCTTCGAATTCCTTCGTATTTCGCTATTTCGCGGGCAGCATTTCTGTTCAAGGTTCTTTGCCTAGCTATTTCGGCTTTTATTCTAATTTTGCTCTGCTCGTGGTCAAAAACTAAAAGAAAACTAACTAGTAAAGGGTGTCAAAGGTCTGCTTGGATGTTTTTGCCAAAGCTTAGTTTGATCATAAATTTTAAAAGCAAGGGAAAGTCGTTTTTTGCATCAAGCAACTTATTTTTGGACGATCATTGTTCTACAAGTAAGTGTTCTGCATGCTGCGTATGTGAATTCGAAACGATTTTTGGTTGGTTTTGTGAAAAGTTTGAACCCAGGAGTCGTATCATAAATAGGTTGAATATGATCATCCGGATGAAAGTAGTCGACTGTTGTTGACAGTGACTGACGTTTCTACAACCTGTGCGGTAAGTCATCTTCAGAGTCAAAAGTCAATGTCAACGGCTGGTTTTGTTCCAGAACTTTGTTATTGTAAACTTTATTTCGGGCTCCAGGTATTTGAACATCCAGCAGAGGGGCCTTACTGACAATTGTCCAGACAGCCCATTACTATAGTTTGTGAATTTAAACGGTTTCTCATAGTTTATTTTATGAATATATTATTAGCGAACAAAATAGTGCAAGATGACAACAACAACCACAAGGAAGAAAAATGAATGATTCACCGCGCGTCCTGTTTGTCGATGTTTGGCAACAACCCCACATATATATAGCGTTTGAGGCTGTACATACGTGCTATTTTTATCCCGGAAAACTATTTCTAGATGCCCCTGGATTAATGCTATATTGGCATGGAAATGAAGTTAAGTTTCGTGGTTTTTCCTGTGGGGGAAAATGACCTTGACTTTTAAACGTTTCAAATGTGATAACTTAAAAACTAAAAGCACTTTAAAGATTCGAGACAACTGAGACAAACTAGCCGGTAGATATGCTAGACATCGCGCTGAGTTTGATGCCAGAGTATGAAAACCCTGAAATAGCAAACCCTAAGTGATTTTCACTAGAAAAAATAACTATAACGGAAAATAAAATACGAAATAACTTTCGTCTGTACTGCTTTTGTGGCACATCAGTATTGGGTTTAATCGAATGACTCAGTTTCTCGGCCTCAGAAAATTGTAACACCATGCTAAGAAGAAGCGCTTTTATGCAGCACGGCTCTGGGGAAAAGGCTACAATACAGAGAGCAAAGCGTTATTATAGTTCACCTAATAAAATCGAAAAAACGACTGGACAGTAAACAAGTTTAAAATATTGTGATGGCACTTCATACGAAATATTTATCAGTGGTCGTCGTCGCTTTCCTTCACAATTTGATACGATACGATCTTTTAAGATGACGGCCAACGCAAGGGTGCGACCATTTTGAAGAAAGAACACCAATAAATTCCCACTATTTTTATGCCGAGTAGTTTGGACAGTTCACTTAAGTAGTACAACATGAGAAAATTCACAATTTTATAATAACTGACAAATGTCCAATCTCTGACAGATCTTTGAGGACTAATTCACGACTCCAGCATAGAAAACCACCAACTTAAGCTTGGTTGAGCAGCACTTCCCTCGCCCCACGGCTGTCTAACGGAAAGCTTTAATTTAAAAGGTTTAAGAAGGAGCCCAGTTCACATGTGAACTCTTGGCTTGTTTCCATTGTTTTAGCTGGCTATGTTGATTTTCAGAAGAGTTTCAGTTTACCAAATTTAGTTAAAGAAGTGTTAAAGTACTGCTAAATATTTTTAGAGCTATTTATGACAGACTAGAAGTTAAACAACCTGGCGACAACTCCTCATTAAATATAGGGGTTCTGACAGTGGAGCCTCGAGAATAAATTATGACGAAGGGCCTAGGGAATGACAAACTAATATGCTTGCTATATAAATTACAACGAAGTCTCGCCGGCGGTATTGAGGTTCTTTTACTATTACTGGGGTGAAGAATATCGTTCGTTTTTCCTATGGACTCTGTTATATAGAGGTTTAAAGCGAGGTTCCATTCTGATTGTAACTCAATCAAGCCCGGCTTATGTATGTGAAATGGAGAGAAGGATGTTTTACCCCTGGTTTTGGCCAAACTTTGAAAGTCGAAACCGCACTTAGAGGTTTATTTGTTTTCCGCGTAGCATAAAGTGGTTTAACATGTATGACCGCAATGTGAAGAATTTCTATAAATAGCGCGCTGAGATGTCGAACCGGCTGCCCTTTTATACCAAACACCACCCTTCAGAAATAGCTCGAAACCTCACAACCACTCAGACTGTTCCAAAAGCTGTCACGTGTGGAATAGGTCACGTGATCTACACCGCCTCGGAAAAAAGGGGCCTCAGTGAAGCGTGTATGTTTTCTTCAAGTGAAGGTTACAGGCGCTAAATTTCAGAAATTTTCGCTCGGAAAATGCTTAATTTTTTTCGTGATGTCATGGGCTGACTTCATTCACGTACCAGCGTTCTCATTTGAAATTGTGCCGGCCCGAGTACTTTAAAAATGACTTGAAGACGTTCAAACAATGATTTTGGGTTGCTGATCAACAACGAATCATCCGGGAAGCCTCGAAAAGCAAGCTGTCTTCTGTGTTATCCCGAAATGGCCGGCGAGGAAAGGTCTGGATACTCCATTAGCACGGATGCTGAATCGGCCAGCGTCGATTTGAAGCCCTCCTTCGCTTCTGTAAAGAAGGAAAGATCTTACTCGCAAGTCGATACACGGCAGAAAAAGGGCTGTATTCCCTTGTTTTTCGAACGTGCTTCTTCACGGTGGTGGAAGCCCTCTTTCGATTCGAAAATCTTGGAAGAAGAATTCCAACGTTTTACCGCTCACAACCAAAGGCGTCTAATTCACGCTTTGATGTTCATTTGCCTCGTGTGCGTCACTTGGGGGATATTTTTTGCGGTTTTGTATTTTGGAGATAATACTAAAGCCCCGACAGATAAAGAAGAACTAAAGATTTTGATTATTGGTGATGCTTGTTTTCTCGTGTTGGTCATCGCGCTTATGCTGTTTACAAAATTCAGCAGAATGTACAAGAAATGTGCCTCCTTGGTTTCGCTGCTCGCTTCTGTGTTATTAATCGCCATGGAACTTTCGCTTTTCGCTTTTCCAACTACTCTGAAGAACCCAGCTCGGTTTTGTATGTGTACATGCGCGATCATGTTGATTTATACGATGATCCATTCTCATCATTTATATATCTGTATTATGATGACAGTGGCTTTTTCTGTAGCTCATGAAGTCCTTTCCGACGTGGTCATCGATCGCAAGACCGAGTCCAAGCCCAAGGAAATCATCTGTCGCCTGGCCCTCCATATGTGTATTCATCTTTTTGGGATACAGATCTTTTTCATGGCTCAGGTTCGCGAACGTAGCACTTTCTGGAAGGTTGGCCAATGCGTGGTCGCGCGTCAGGAGTTGGAAGTGGAAAAGCAAATGAAAGAACAGATGATTCGATCCGTCATGCCCAACCTCGTCGCGGAGAAACTACTCAGCTTGGACGAAGAAACGGGAGAAGATGCTAAAGACAACTCCAATGGTAAAAGGAAGCGGCCAAAGAAAGGCCAGATGGTTTTCCGGCCTTTTCAGATGCATCGTATGGAAAACGTAAGCATTCTTTTCGCCGATATTGTCGGGTTTACAAAGATGTCTTCCAACAAGTCTGCGGAGCAGTTAGTGAGGCTTTTGAACGATCTCTTTGGACGATTTGATCGCCTCACGGAAGTCAATAATTGTGAGAAAATCAGCACTCTTGGGGATTGTTATTACTGTGTTGCAGGTTGCCCAGAAGCAACACCACATCACGCCTGCAACTGTGTAGAGATGGGTCTAGACATGCTGGAGCAAATCAAAGAGTTTGATGCAGACACCAAAAATGAAGTTGACATGCGAGTTGGTGTCCATACAGGAACTGTCCTCTGTGGTATTGTTGGTACGTTGCGCTTCAAGTTTGATGTCTGGTCCAATGATGTAAATTTAGCAAATCGCATGGAAACGGCCGGCTTGCCTGGCCGTGTCCACATAACTGAGACGACATTAAAGTTTCTTGCTGGCCACTACATTGTTGAGGATGGGCATGGCAGCTCACGTTACCAAGGGTTAGAAGGAATTAAGACATACTTTATCGTAGGTCGAAAAAATGGCATGAAGAAACCCATGAATCTTCTTCATCCTAGTGGGCGTAAGAAGAAGACAGCAAACCTGAACTCGATCCACGTCAATATGAATAAGACACATCACAGTAGCCCCCAAGGAAATAAGAAACATGTCAAGATTTCAGAACAAGTGACATCATCCTATGCAATCGTTAACTCTGACTCCAATATTTCAAGTCAAGGTGAATCAAGCTCCGACAGTGGTCCCAAGATACTCAAGGGTAACCTTAAAAACAAACAAGACGTCATTGAAATGGAATATTATAGTTGTTCTGGAGCCTCGGTGAGATCTGATGATGATGAGGAGGAGTCTAATGGACGAGTTCCAGTTGACAGGCGTTCTTCACAAATGATGGGACTATCATTAAATGAAGCATTAATGAGGGACACACTTCGTACCCAGAATGACCAACAGCTTGTGGATATGATGAGTCAAGAACGGTCTGGGGATGAGTACTTCTACAGATCAATGAACACTTGTACACTTCAGTTTCACAAGAAAGATCTGGAGAGGAAATATCAGAACGAGGGACAAGATTGCACTTTGCTTAATCCATCGGTAACAACATTTGCATCTCCAAGAGTTAACTTTTTCATTGATGTAGTACTTTCAAACATTATTTATCTCTTCATTATGGTTTTGGGCTTTATTCTCTACCATCCTGTGCAACTAGCTGTTATTATTTTGTCGCCGATCTCACTACTCATAGAAGTAACACTGTTCTTTTTGACTGTTGCCCGTGCCTTTCCTTATCTGTATTCTGCCTGTGTGAACCGCGTAGTTGGATGCATTAGTGGTTGGTTTACCAGCCATCTGATTGGAGCACTTCTTCTGTGTCTTCCCATGGGAACTCTTTTCGCTAATTTCATGAACTGCGGAGAGCTTGGTATAGATAATAGCCAAGTGAGGGACTTCTATTCATTAATCTTTGCCATTGCATTACTGCATTTCTGTAACTTCACTCAGCTGACATCTTGGATGAAGACAGGTTTGGCTGCTGTGTTTTCAGTTACTTACATTACTTTGTTGTGTTTTGATGACTTTTGTGCATTTCAGACACAACAGGAAACTGATTCTTTACGTCGACAAATCATTGTCTGTATTGCGTTGTTGTTAGTGTTTGTGTGCATACTAAACCGACAGTTAGAGATGAGTGTGCGTCGAAATTTCAGTGGAGACATAGAAGCTGCAAAAGACAAACGAAAATCACAAACTCATAAAGAGCAAGCTGCTTGGTTGCTTGAAAGTATCTTTCCCAAGCATGTCGCTGATGCATTGCGGACTTCGAGTCATTACTCTCGAAATTATGAAAATGTTGGGGTCATTTTTGCATCAATCGTCAACTTTTCAGATTTTTATGAGGAGAATTTTGAGGGTGGCAAAGAATGTATTAGAGTACTCAATGAACTTGTTGGAGACTTTGATGATCTTCTTTCGGACAAGGTGCAGTTCAGCCAAGTTGAGAAAATCAAGACAGTAAATGGATCTACTTTCATGGCAGGATCAGGGCTTTACCCAGAAGGTGTTGCTAAGAAAGATGCACATCCTTACGACCACTTAAAGCAACTGGTAGAATTTGCTCTCGGGATGATGAAGGTTGTTGACAGGTTCAACGAGCACATGCTTGGATTCAAATTTGTATTGAGGGTTGGATTCAATGCAGGACCACTCACTGCAGGAGTGATTGGTTCAACAAAGCTGCTTTACGACATATGGGGGGACACTGTGAATATTGCTAGTAGAATGGACTCTACGGGGGTGAAAGGTCGAATTCAAGTCAGTGAGGCCTCTAAGGAACTGCTTGATGAATTCTTTACTTTTGAGCGGAGAGGAACAATCCCTGTCAAAGGAAAGGGTCATATTACAACATACCTCCTTACAGGACGTAGAACGGTATGTTCTCTCTGTAACATACTGTATGTCCTTGAATAATAGCCATCCCTCAATTAATCACCTCCCTCAAATAATTCCCTCCCCCCCCCCCCCAGACGAAAAAATACAAAATAATTGCCTTCCCTTGAATAATAAAAATAATAGTCGCCTCGGGCTATTATTCGAGGAAATACCGTAAGTAATGAATATATGTGTGAAATCTAACATTGCATGCTCTAAAATAAAGAAGACAAATATCGCCACACAAAAGCACTACTAGGGGTTTCTTTTGAATGGCCACCTTGTGGGATTTTGTCCATGGAGTCTTGCCATTTCATGTCTTCATAGTTTATCTTGTAGTAATTGATATTATAGGGCTGAAAGAACTAGAATACAAAGTGAAAAAGCTCAAGTACAGGAAGTTTTAGGTCATGCAGTCAAGAATCAGAAACAAATCTGAACGTCAGTTGGTAAATAAACCATCCCATATCAGCCCACACAAAGGTTTACAGTCGTGATTGATTAATACAGTCTATCATTTATTAGAGAAGAATAATTAGGGGAGGGTTGGGGGGCTTAATAGAGAGGGGGAGGGGGCTTATTTGAGAGGGGAGGCTTAACCCATTCGCTCCTAGGGATTTTGCCGAAAAACGCGTTTTGAAGCTAGTCGAGTGGTTTTCTGGTCACTGTCGTGCTATAAAGAGCTAAAACTTACCACAAACTGGTTTACAGGTCAAACACTTCGCGGCCTTGTGATCCAGATGCAAAATATCAGCTTGCGAAGTTCGGGCATGCGCAGAAAGCAAAATTTCGAGATAGTTTTTGGGTTTAAAAGTGACACAGCAGTCTTGACTTTTACTTTTCGCTTTCTCTCCTCCCTTCTTTTTTCGCTTTTCTTGCCTCATTTTTTTTTTCTCTTGCTGGGCATTTAGTAGGCTTCATTTTGGTGGGAAGAGTTTTTAGCAAAGCTTTTAGGATCTTAGGATTAGGTGAAAGGAAAGGTAGGTGGGTAATGGAACAAGATTTTCATGGAGATTTTCAGGTCCTTGTCACGTGGTTTTTTGCTTCTTTCTCCGGTGTCCTTGACAGAATTGTGCTCATTCTGGTATGGTTTGAAAGATCTGTTCACTCTGCACAAGTCAGCGAAGAAAGTTGTCCTTGACCGTTCAAACTGATGACGTCACAATGGGTAGAAAGGACCTGGATCCGCACAGGCGGTTACGGGCGGTTCAGGGGCGAATGGGTTAATAGATATGGTAACACGTTTTTCCCAGAAGGTCAAATACAATTGTTACTGTTAAGAACATCCATGCTTAAGTCTTATGAAAGGTCCTGATGGCATAGTTTTATCATTTTAACTCTTGTTATAATGGATAATAAGCATAATGATTTAGCACAAAGACTGCAGCAAGATTTACATTTTATGCCCTCTATTTTTATCATTCATTTTATCTTTTTAGTTAGGTTAGACATGTTTCCTTCCTCAACCACCAGCCAGAGTTAGAAAAAAAACTTCAATTCAAGCTTGTCCTTTGGGCGAGCAGTTCTGACATTATGCTTGCCCAACGGTCACTTCTTGCTCATCTTAGTAAATGTTAATGATTTTGTCAGAGGTTGACTTTCTTGGACCTCTTGCCATTGGGCAAGAAAACTTGAAAAGTTACTTGCCCAGGAAGAAATCCTCTTGTCCCACACTACCAAACGAGGCATTTTTCAAGCCCTGCTATCCCAGCCCAGATTTTCTATTTAGTGATCATTTTATTAATTCTCATAACCTTAGCTCTTGAAAATGTGTGGATAATGTTAGGAGAAATTTTATGTTGGTCACTATTGGAACTAAAAGGGTTAAAACAGTTTACAGCAGTGGCAGGATAACCAGAGAACTAGGTGGCAAGGACCTAAAACCATCCACATTTTGTCTTTTAGGATTCGACAAGCGAATGTGAAACAGGGAACAGTGATGGAATCAGGGTTTGTTTTTTTTCTTATCATGTTTGAAACAATTTGCATTGTTTGTAGGACATGGGCTGGGGGAAGGGAGTGGTGGAATTTGAAACCTGTGAAAACTGAATCGTTAAGAAAGTTAAGGGCTTGACTCCAGTCAGGAACTTAGCTATGCTGCCCCTTACTGGTAATGTTAGAATTTGTTTTGTTAATGGAAAATTCCTCCTGATAACAAGGTGTGTTTGCACAGTTTTTTACTATGTAGAACATGTAGATCCATGCAAGGGAAAATTAGGGTGTGGTTATCTTAAACTCTTTTCCTGGATTTTACTTGATTGGCTCAAACAAACTTTCTCAGAATGTATTGTTATTTTCCTTTGATCTGATTGGTCCTGGATGTAGTAGTCATGCCATAAATTTTCAGATCAATTTAGGTTTCTGGGAAACTGCCCACCTACCCCTTCCCTCCGCTAACATCCACATTTACTTCTCACTTAGGGCAAGATTTTGGCTTTGGGTAGGGGTATCCAAATTTTCCACGTAGTTGTTTTATTGCTAATGAGGATCCTGGTGTTTTTCTTATCTCAGTAAGAAGGGTAAGACTTCTGTGTCCTAAAAACAGAGGTACTGTTTATCAAGGACATATTGCTTCATGTGAACAATAATAGTGTTGATGATTTAACAGGAGCATGTCCACTTAGTGTTTGTCCTTTACTTTCAAGGAAGAGGAAAACTGGGGTTTAAACAGCAAACTTAACCCATCACACCACTCCTTAATTTATCCTGGGCCACAAGGGTGGGAGTCGACCCTTCCCTCTCCTTTCCCCCCTCCCCCCTCCCCCCTCCCCCCTCCCCCCCCCCCATTCCCACCAAAAAAATGCAATTGTCAACAGGCTTTGCCTAAACCCTTTATTGCAGAAACCAGAGATGGGAGTGCTCTTCTTACATGTTTATTTTTGCTTTTCTTTTTCCAGGAAACTGTCATCAACACATGAGGCTATAGGGGAAAATACATTACAGTAATGTACATTATACACATATATATTGCAAGATAACTATATGAATTATATAAAAGAATCTTTAGTTGAGAGAACTAGATAATACAGCTTGTTAATACAGCTTTCACAAAGTGTATATTTAAAAGCAAAAGAAATTGAAAGGTTAGAATTTTATTAGGAATTGTAAGAAAATGCCATAGTATTCTATAGGAGAACTAGGTAATTATCTGTTTAAAAAAGTAGAAGGGTACAATATAGAACCATGAAAGAAATTTAGGATTAGATTTGATAATAATTACAAGGTCACTGTGTACCTTTAGGCGCATGTCCAGTGTATTATAAACAGGTGTTGCATTTTCTTGTCCCTCGCTGAATTGGCTAGATAAGATTTTGATGATTCTTTCATTATGATAATGTGAATTCTTGTAGTGCCTTCATTGGTTTTCGTATGGTGAATGACACTAGTTTTCCCGAGTTTCAAGCCACTAGATGCCTTATTTTTTGTATATAATTCGTGACTCCCACTTAGTGCAGAGCTGCAAATAAGAGTTTCTCATGGGACTATGCCTGACTAAAAATTGGATTTTGTAGATGTCTGTGGAAATCCTACCTTTGGTCTGGCATGAGGACTGGACAGATCAAATACTAAAGACTATCAATTTGAAGCTGAAGGTTTGCTTAGTACTTGTCCAAGAAAAACTCAATATACTGTATACCTGACAAAGTTTTTGGGTTATCCAGTCCAAATTGTGACCTGGTTGGTTTGTCCTTTTAACAGAATATTATTTGCAGGCCTGTGGTGTCACAAAACACATTTTTGATTGTTAAACATTATCAGAATAAGCATTTTAGTGGATTATTCGGTTATTTTCTATGGTTACATGTCAAGTAAATGATCAAAGATAGCTTTTTGCATTTGTTGAACAACATCATGGTAGCTATTCAGCTGAAAAGGGTTTAGTTCTAAATATCTGTCCTTAATGCCAGAAGTCGTAGTGATCCACCCTAATCATTTTACAAGGCCTTCAGTAATCTCATAGGACCCCCCAGTCTGATTTTCATGCCTAAAAGACCTAAAACCTGTATGTGAGATTGTCCTTTATTATGCATTAAGCTGAATGTTATTTTCAAGTTGCAGTTTTAAAGTTGTTATTGACTAGTCTCTTGCTTGCAGCACAGCAGTATTTATTTGGCATTTGCTATGTACCATTTTGTACCTGTGTATATTTCTATTTGATTCTGTTGCTCTGAAGAAAACTGCCTGAAATCAACTCTAAGTTTATCCAGACTTTGAGAGTAATGTAATGTTATCATTTCTCACGCACAACTGGGAGCAAAGATAAGACTTATTGCTTACCCTGACCAACACAAAGTCCTACAACAATAATATAAGCAACTAAGGAACAATGTTAAAAAATAACACCAAAAAAAAAAAAAACAGAAAAGCAAGGCTCATTCTCGATACATCGAATGAAGGTAACTTCTTGTGTTGCACTTGTAGGGAAGGACTGTAGGATCAGTAAATAGAGAGCTTATGTAAGCATTATGAGGATGAAAAAACAGTCTTTATGATCAAAACTATTCTGTTTCATGTGCACACATTGAATATTTTGGTACACTTCATTGCCATAGCTACAAAGTGAAACTTACGAATGCAATGTTTTATATAACTCACAATGACAACCAACCTTGCATTTTTGCTGGCATTGCCATCTTGTTCCTTAAAATCTCTAATGTGTAATGAACAGTACCAGAGAAAACAGGGAACTTCGGCCACCAGGAGATTGAGGGGAAACATACACTAGCGCTCAGATTCCGATATAAATGTGAGAAAAAGTTTTTTGCTTTGGCATTCTTCATCCAGTAGATAACTGTAAATACAAGTCCAAACAAGATTGAAACTTGCTGACACTCTTGTCCACTTCATACAGTGTTCACCGATTACACCTTTATGTGCAATTTATTGTTATTCTGAAATGATAAACTACTGAGTGCTTTGCCTGTACAGGTTGGCTCATTGATGGGTACACATGTCCCTAGTTTGAATTTGGATATCTGTTATTTTGTGTATTTGAAGGAGAAGCTACATCAGGGTTGTCACAAAGTTTTTAAGTAGACGGCTGAGTTGTCAAAGTAAGCGGCCAGTCCAGGGATAAGTACTGTTATTTTAAAAACTCCATCCATAAAGAAAATAAATGCTAAGCAGAGAAGCCAGCTGATACTAACCAAGTAGGCAACATCCCTGTCATTATTGTATTGCTCTTTTATTTTGTTGCTGTCTCAGTCTGACTGAGCTCACTATTGAGTTTTTGTTGCTATTCCATCTGTCATGAGTCGCTGTTTCAATGCCATGTCGCTTATTGGAAGTTTACCTTAACAGGGCCGCAGTATTTCTCAGTGTCTTAAGAATTTAATTTGCTTGCTCATTGATGGCTGTCTTTCATTTGTAAATTTGTTTTGTTTTTTTGACAAAATAATATGATCCTCAAAACTTTTATTATGACTTTAAAAATCTGCAGATGCGTTTTACTCTGTCACCTCAAAATGCAAATAACTGTACCCTGCTAGCAGAGTTGCTTCAATTTTCCTAGATTAGTCAGGAAAGAGGAAGTTCATTTAAAAACAATTTATTGAAGTATCTCTGCTAGCAGGGTAAAATGCACATTGTAGAAAAAGTGACTTGCTCCAGTGGAATTAAGATTTGGAATTGTTGGGAAGATGAAAAAAAGAAATTGACAAATTTTGAGTACTCACTGACAGCAAGCATGCAGTGACTTAAAACTAACGCCATTGCAATAACAAAATAATAAATGTTTTAGTGCCATTTTAATAATATTGAATCGTTGTATTAATATTAATTGAAATCTGGGAAATATGCAATTTGTCAATAACATTGTTAAATAGAAGGTGTATAAAACAAAGCTCAGGGCTCACATTTATTGAGTTTTCTGAAATTTCTCACTGTTGAGAAAAGCAATTCAGCAATAAGGTTAACTCTTGTTAACGTCAATTGAGAATATTCCATATTTAATTTGATAGAATCCTGAACTATAAATAATGCTATGCAATCATTTTTATTTGAATGGACACATCATAGGATTTCAGCCAGACTCAAAAGATATTATTACCACATGACATAAGTGTCTATAAATAACTATAGAATGAAAGAGTTAACAATGGATTATCTTTTCTCAGATAGAAAAGCTAGAATTACATTTATTATGAAACTTAAACAAGTTAATTTAAGTACTGTTCAGTACATTTCTTCTCGTGAAGATAGTTGCAATTAGCTTTGGTTTAGAGTTAGGATATCAGACAAACAAATGTATTGGTCAAGTCATTCATTCTGGTTTTCATTTACAGACTTCGAGGTTAGAACTACAGTGCGGTGTCGTATTTTCAATGTTACCATGGAAATGTTTTTAGCTTTCCTTTGAATGGTCACACTAGAATGTCATGTAAGGGTATCTAGTCACTGTTCCATGGTTACATTGCAAGTCAGATTGTTGCATGTTGTTGTGACCTTGTTTCATAAAATTAATAGCCTGTTCATTCACATTAACATTGTCAGAGAGCCTAAGCGACAAGACCCCAAAGCATTATGGGAAGTTTCATTAAGAAATTTCCAACCTCTGCACAATTCTGCAATCAAAAAAACATCGAAGATTAACTCTTGTGAGGTTTCATACCATGCTTCTGTTGCAGTGACAACTGTGAAGTTATGAGCAATTTTTGAGGGATTGAAAGCTACCCACATGACCTTGAAGTCTTGTTGTGTAGGTGTGAAGCCTTAAAATCTGACAATGTTAATTAAAATAGCTGTCATAGGAATACTGTCTCCTACCAGTTATTTATATCAACTGCCATGGAACTTTAATCTGACTTGGTGTTAAGTGACCTGATGTTAACTTATCCAGGCAATTTGCTGAATACAACAAATTCAATAAATATGACCATTATAACAGCAAGCAAACCCCTTTAACCTTTTGATAAAACTTGATCAGTTTTAAAGAAAATTGTAAAATGAAAGAGATGGATTGTGTTGAAAGCTTTATACAATTTTTTTGTTCCTAACTAGTCACAATTATGGCACTTTCCATCACTCCTTGCACTATTTCAGAGTACACAAGCCTGCGGTCTTGGTCAGTGAAGCGTGCAAAAAACTGCGGAGGAGAGAGGATGAGTGCCTGTAAGCATCTTTTTAGAATACCTTGGTCCACCCACTACCCTGCCCCACTTCCAGAAAAACTGCCTTGTGTCAAACTGTGTGTTTGTCGGACTCTTTGCGCCCAGCAAAGTGATTGATTCAAGTGTTTAAGTTGACTGTCAAGGTTGACTAATCAAAGGGTATACCGGGCGCTATTACACCGGAATGAGGTATTGAAAACCATACTTACAGGTGCCACTTCTCCATCTGTCTCCAGCCCCCACGCGGCTTCCCTGCAACTTTTTCTGAACCACTTTCCCTACTAAGAAACCTAAGAGCAGCCAATTGGGTACCGGGATATTTAATGGTGGGTTTTGAATACAAGTAGGAAAGGAGAGATCTGGGGCATTAGTCTGATTCTCAGACGGCTGGAATCCATGACCCTGCAGGTCGCTCTCAGTTGCTTGGCCACTTGGAACCTGGATCCTCTGAGAATCAGGCTACTTGGCAGTTATTTCATGAGGGATATGAAATGCTGCTTCTCATTGGTCAGTTTCTGTCAATCAGAAGAGGTATATTGCCAAGGTTTTCGGAATCAGGCATTTGGCTGGGATTCGATTTGCGGGGCTCACATTATCATTGCCTACTCCCAAGATCTTACAGTCAGCCACTTCTTCGATTTCTTAAAACATCTTGACTGGAGGGAGAAAGAAAGACAAACTTAGGTCACTAGTTGCATTCCCCAAGGAGTGATAGTGGTAAAAGGTCTTGCCTTTGCCCTACACAGTTAACAGCTGGTATATACCGTGGACAGTATGATCACTGGATAACTCTGGACAATCAGGCTTTGCAATCACCGGGCTGAGTGACAAACGGGACAACAGGCTTGAAATAGGGATCCTTGTCCCCCCCCCCCCCCCCCCCCCCATTCTTATAACAATACTGTAAATCTGTTAAAGAGTAACAAGCTAAGCCCTAAAAAGCTATTGCGACATTTCGCAATAAATTAGACAAACTGATAAGTCAAACTCTGGCTCCTCCACTGGCTTTCCCAAGGCTAAGTGGGGAACTTGCGAGCACACGAGACAGAGAGACAAGCGAGAAGCGTGAGAGAGGGATGATGGGAACGGGCGTAGAATGTAGAGCGCTTCCTGCGATTGAGAGCAACTGGGGACGAGGGAGAGTCAAACTAGCTGTATGTATCCGAGCACAGTGCATCCCGCCTATCACCCTTTACACCATTTTTTTGTTCGAGGACCGCTCCTCAGACCATAGCATAGAAGGATGATGCACAACCCAACATTCTTACCGTGACCCAGGGAAATACACAACATTCCCACAGACCTTAATAGGCCGTTTGCACTAAGGGACTTGTCAGAAATTAGCAGTGGGGAGGGGGGGTGGAAACAGAGGGAGGGTCACAACTTTTTGAGACTCAGAAAACGGAGGGGTCATGAAAAATGGGCCGTTAAAAGGGGAAGGGTCATGCAAATATATGCCCGTGATCATGTAGAGGTTCACCCACAGAAGAAAAAGGAAGTTCTTTATTTGGTAAAAAAAAGAAGAAGAAAAAGGAACAGTGGAACATTATGGATATAAACTGTGAAGTACTATTGCAAGAATTAAACAAACATCTACTTTTCATTTATAACAATGCTATTGAGTCTTATTGCATTTTTATTATGAATAATGTTGTTATTAATGCTATTAGAGTTTTGGCTATCCTTTTCATCACTGTCTTCAGCATCACCATCAATGCTGGTGTGAGCATCTTGATCATGTCATCAGCATTGATACAATCACTTTCATCATCATCATGATTTTCACTTAAGTTGAAGCGTAGATATTGCTTGATAATTTCCTGTGATTCATTGGTGAACAATCCCTTCTCAAAGGCATGTTGGATATATGGCCTTTGTGTTTTGAGGAGCCCACTTATTCCTTCATAATGAAGAGACAATGGGCCAACAGGCTCTGTAACATCATGCGATTCCTGCTGAGGTGCAATGGTTTCAATGACGCTTTTGCAGTTTACTTCCATTCTTTTTGCCTTCGTTTTTTTGCTTTCCAATTATTTTGTTTTTGTGTCCTTTTTTTCTTGTCGGCTTGGAATACTGCACCTTGAAGAGCCTGGAACATTTTTCTTTCAATTCTGTAAGGTGGGGAGGTTCATGATATTTTAGGAAAAGCTCAAGGGGAGGGTTATCAAATTTCACTCCCATAGCAGGGATGTGTCACCTAATTTCCGAACCCAAATTTAAAATTCACACACCCCCCTCCCCCCTGCTAATTTCTGACAAGTCCCTAAGACATCATTTTACTACTACGACCAGAATCCTTCAGGGATTTGCTTTCTTGTGCAAATTAAGGCCTTTGTCGCTGAGATTACAAAATTTAAATATGAAAGGAAAAAACGAAAAGGATTCTGGTCGTAGTAGTAAAATGACGCCATCGTGCAAATGACCTATTCAGCCAATAGGCGGATATATCGTGACGTCATAGTCTACATTTTTGCTCGTTAGCATACCCGAAGAAGATGTAGCCGTATATACCAATAAGGTTCAAAAATTAAAATAGCAAGTTGAGTTTCAGCTCTTTGCAATCAGTAACAAAGAAAATAGCGGCAATTAAAAACTGCAAGAATACTGGGTGGCAAAACGTTAATGAGCTCATACATTCTTTGTAAATTTTGGGTTTTTCAATGAGAATTTCTCCGAAACAATTTAGTATATCGGGCTCAAATTATTAGAGATAACTGAAACTGTTATACTCTTTCAATATTCAGAAATTTCATTTTATTAGCTTTGTCAGATAATTATAAGCCTGTGTTAATGAAGCAAAAAATGTAAACAAGGATTCGCCTATAGTAAAGGCGCTTTGCAGCTAGCCATTCACGTGGCACAAAACTGCCGCGCTGGAGAGCAAAAGACGCACTGGAACAAGACAAAAAAAGGCATACATGATGTTAAATGGTAATTTCCTTTGTTGTTCTTGTTTTAATACGACTTTTGCTCTCCAGCATGGCGGTTTTTTACCACGTAAATGACTAGCTGCATAGGTCCTATTCTTGTAAAGTTAGGTCTAGGCGTCCTTCCTAGGATCGAGTTCTCGTCCAATTCTCCTCCCCGCAGCGATGGCTCCTGGTCTACCGACTCTGAACAGACCAACCGGCGACTTGTAAAGGTCGTAAAGCCTAGGACCGATTCTCCCACATCTCATGAAATGGGGTTTATTTTGCTTTGTGTGTGGGTATTCCTAATGAGAAAATTTTTTTTTTTTACTTCCTCCTTGCCGTTGCAGTTGTGGTTGAGTAAGCCCCTAAATATGTTTACAGTTACATATCCGGGGTACGTGAACATAAACGTATATGTTTATGCTTAGATCTTAATAATTTCCTTTATATTTTTGCCCTGATATATTATAAAACTTGCCGTTGCAGTTGTGGTTGCTTAAGTTCACAGTTACATATCCGGCGTACGTGAACATAACCGTATATGTTTATGCTTAGATCGGAATACAGCGAGCCTTAATTTCCTTTATATTTTTGCACTGATATAATTATAAAACTTGCATAAAAAAGGAATTTTACATGTTTGCTATAAATTATAAAATGAGCTTATTAACGTCGCTGTCAACGTTTCTGCCGTCAGTTACTGGTCAGGCAGAAGACAGGGAACCAAAGTTACGATGCAAAAAAGAGATAACAAAATTGCATACGCGATCAAATAAACAAAAAAATTGAACAGAGAAGGTTTCTGTGCGATTATCGGAGGCGAAACGAAGAGTGGAGGCCAAGTATATATTCAAGGTTATACAATTTAATTGTTAAAGGAGATTACATGAGCAGGGCCTAAGGTCAACTGAACTATTGTACAATCATATCACGATATATAAGTCGAGCGCGGTTGCTAAGTAAGAGGATTAAGGGCTAATCCCACATCCCCCTTTCTAGACATTTTGGTACTTCTATAAGAATGTCTCTGTGCAAAGTTCTTTAATGATAGGAAGCGAGTCAATCAAGAATTTCGATCACGAAACGAATCACTTATAACAAATGCTCTTTCAGTCCTAATCAAAACCTAATCTCTTGGGCGGGTTAACTTTTCTTCCGGAACGAGTAGTGTTTCCAGGAACGGGAATTGGAATAGAAGACTTTTGAGCAGACCGTAAAGCATCTTTCTCCTCTGCCGGAACAGGAGGCTGAACCTTAGAAGTTTCAGGAGGATCGGGTAAAGGGCTTCCTGCTACGTACTTTGCTTCTTTAGGATTTGGATTGAGCTGCCGTCTGTTTCTTCGAACAGTTGCGTTACTGTCAGTGTCGAGGTAATAGGAACGTGGCTCTGGTGTTTTGGCTACTACCACCGCGTTCTCTTTACGATCAGGGATATAAACACGATCGCCTAGTGACAGATGACTTAGCTCTTTAACTGCATGTCGTCGGTTGTAATCTTTTGTTTGCTCGGTCTTAATCTTGGCTTCCTTTTCACGCAATTTCGTTATCTCAGGCCATTGCGGTGTTAGTTTAGATGGGGTAGTTGGAAGGGTGGTGCGTAGTCGCCTTCCCCTGCATAATTCGGCTGGGCTGAATCCGTTTTCAAGTGGGGTAGCTCTGTAAGCGAGTAGTGCTTCATGTGGATCGTCGGATTTTGTGAGGAGGTTTTTAGTTGTTTGCACCATACGTTCGGCTTCTCACAGTTTCTAGTTTTTTTACAGGTTTTTTCCGTTTAGAAGGGTGAAAGAATAGTGAATTCTCAATACGGCTACACGGGCGGATCTAGGGGGAGGGTGCAGGGGGTGCGCACCCCCCCTCCTTGAGATGACCTGCGGTTTTCAGTATTACAACTGGTATTCTGCAAAAAAAAAAACTATGTGGTTTATTGGTGTTGAAGTAGAGCAAGAGACGAGTGCACCCCCTCCTAAAAAAAATCCTGGATCCGCCCCTGGGCTAAGATTTGTCCTTTTAACACTATAATAAGAAAAATTACGAAAACTACTCCTGCTACTCTTAAACGACTGGAAGTATTTGCAGAGAAAATGGACCAAACTGCTCTGTTTTATCAACGAAACAAGAAACCATGAAAAAGAACAAAATGCCGGGATGGTGAGGCATCGTAATCTCCCGACACAAAATTGAAAGAAACACTCAGTCTTTTACATACCAGAATTCCTGGCCCTGTGATTTTTTTGTCCTTAACTCTTTTATAAGAGGTACGAAATTTTTTGTTTTTGATGGGTGACGCACTGGTGAGAGCATTCGCCTCCCACCAATGAGGCCCCCTGGGTTCAAATCCCGGTGTCGACGCCATATGTGAGAAGACTTTCTAAAAGGCCTTTAAAATTTTTTCCTGTTTGGTTTTTTTCCCTGGTTAGTTATTCCTTCGTCGCTGCGTGACCTCGTTGAAGCTCGCTTCTCTCGCAAAGAACTTATAAGAGGTCAACTTGTAGCAAGTCTAATATGTGGGTTGAGTTTGTTGTTGGTTCTCTCCTTTCCTCCGAGAGGTTTTCCTCCCGGGTACTCCGGTTTTCCCCTCTCCTCAAAAACCAGTACTTTCAAATTCCAGTTCGATTACGTTTCAACGAGTTCATAAAAACTCTTAAGTGCTTTGTGGGTAAACAAATTACAAAAAAAGAATTGATCTTTTCAACAATCTAACTTAGGACGTCAAAATTGTATAAAATACTTCGAGAAGAACTGAAAAAAATGATGATAATAATTATAATAATTAGATAATATTGATGATGATGATGACACTTTAAACCAAACTGTAATAGCGGTGTATAACCACTAAGTGGGGACACTGAAATGAGTTAAAAAAGAATAAATCAATATAAATCAATTAATTAAAAATGAAAATGAAGGAACAGGATATAATAATTAAGAAATTAAGAAAAACTATGTACAGTATAAGCAAATAAGAAATTCCGGAGAATAAATAATAAATTCAGGATAATAAATATCTTTTGATATGTCACTGGTTTTCTTTCTACCAGTCTTTCTTTTTTTCTTATGGGCAAGGTACGCATGCCTAAGGCCCGTTTAAAACGTCGTGCTTCTGCCGTGCCGAACTAAATTCGACTTTAGCACGGCAGTAGTGCGACGTTTGAAACCAAGTCATGCTACTGCAGTGCAGCAAGCTCGACTTGGTTTCAAACGTCGCGCTACTGCCGTGCCGAACTCAGTTCATAAAATAATTATAAATACATTAGAATACATTTAAAAGTTTGCTAAACCGTTTCTTTATTTTTATGTTTTTTTCCGCATAGCAGCCGCTCTATTCGACTAAATTAAATTCGACGTCTGAAACCAAGTTGTGCTAGTTAGAGTGTCGTGCTGCAGTCGAGCTACAGTCGAGCCACAATGCTTAGCACGGCAGAAGCACGACGTTTGAAACAGGCCTAAGTTCACTATCACTACACAATCGGTGAACGCAATTTAAAAGGAACATCAACCGTTTATCTGTGATCCTTGGTGTTTTTGAAAAAGACTGCTAAAATCCCGGTATGCCGGAAGATTACTACAAGCTCGAGACACGAATACATCATAAAATCCGAAAAAAATGTGTAAATGGGTTAAAATCAATTACATTAAAAATATTGATATCAAATAATGAATTTAAGTACAGTTAACAATCGTTTAAAAAACATCTCCAGTTAAAGGTCGTTAAAGCTCCGTTCCGTCGGTGCCTTTAATGTGGACAAATTGGGCAGCAACGAACTGAAATTTGTACGGACGTTTGGATGTATTTAGGCAGCTTAAAATCTAAGGAAATTCGAAATTTGCGTTTTCAAGTTTTGTGGTTTATTGATTAGCATCCGTGAATTGGCTCTAGGCAGTTTATAAAAGGCTGACTTCTTGAATTCAGTGGTTAATGAAAGAAAGTTTAACACAGGAAACTACAGATAAACTTTAACCCAGGATATAGTCCTCATTCACCCGGACAACTAAAAGTAGTTCCTGGTATTCGCCTTAATTTGGGGTTAAATGCTACTTGTTTTTACTCATAAAAGAGATAGCTTTGAAAACATTAAACAGTACTTTAAGATAACAATTATTTATCACAAAACGAAACAAAGCCTCGGCGCTCATTGTCGCAGAACAACTAGGTCAACTAGCGTGACTGGTCAGGTTTATTAAAATAAAGAGGTTATAAACTTGTCTGAAAAAAGCTCAACTCGTCTTAAACTCCTTTCATATTTCCTAAGCAAGGTTATCATTGTTCTTTTTAACCGCTGAAGACTGGTGTGGATCTATTTTACAGAGATTTCTCGAGATCACAAATTAATCATTAATAAACTTTATATCGTGACTTTTCAGTGTCTGTTACTTTTGATTTCATGTTTCCCTAGGGGGGCTTAAAAAATCATCTACACGTCTGTGAGTCTGTGC
>OZ037784.1:31357319-31397319 GCA_964035525.1 Porites cylindrica | reverse complement strand
TTTGGTTGCGAGTTTTCCTTCGGGTGAAAAAATATTCTTGTGGTGTGAGATTTTGCAAGTGATGTTTTTTTTTAGTTTAGTAGATTATTATGGTATGTGAACTCGTGCGTCTGTCTATCTTGAAGATACTATAAACAGTAAGAATCACAGTAACTTGTTAATACAACTGTTTTATTAGATTCAAAAACAAGTTCTTTAGTTGATGACATTTTATTATCTTGTTTTGATTCACTTCCACTTAATAAATTGTGGAATGAAAAAAATATTTTTTGGTTCCAGTCTTTTGAAGGAACTGTCTTTGGAACCGTTCCTGAAAAGGTTTCATGAAGGTTCCTTTTTTCTTGAAAGGAAGGAAAAGTGTCTAAACACAGCATATATGTTTGTGTTTAGGTACTATTTGAATTGGAATGATGTAACATTGTTTTTCAAAACTTATGGTCTACAGAGAAAATGCATCATTACTTATGTCTACAAGAATAACACAGCAAACTTAACAGACTTCTGACAAGAGCTATCCCGTATTACTGGGTTCTCTCACAGTATTTAGATACGGTTTATTGAATATCATATAATCTCTTTGTTAAATCTTTAAGACAGTTTGGGAGTCTCTTGAATGGGGCTTGACTTGCAGATTGGGTCGAGGTTGAGGTGACTTATGTTTGTGAGACAATTTTGTATCATTCAATTGTCAACCATGAACAGTTCTCTTAGCTAGGTAATTAGTTTCTCTTTTCAAGTAGCTTGTCCTTGTATTGCCAGGAAATGTAGGGATTGGCATAACTTTCACTCTGCTTTGCATAGAATCTGTGTTTAGAAATTTTCTTGTTACATTGCTTTTCAATATCTTGATTTATGGGGATTTATTTTTCCTACAGCCTGGCTCAGGACTGGCTCAGCCTCCTACAGCTGACCCAGAGAAACGAAGATTAATACAGCAGCAACTTGTTCTTTTGCTCCATGCACATAAATGTCAGAGGCGGGAACAGCAAGCTCAAAATGGTGCTGTAAAACCTTGCAACTTACCCCACTGTCGAACAATGAAAAATGTTTTGAACCACATGACAACTTGTACTGCAGGAAAAACATGCCAAGGTTTGAAAATAAGTGTTTTTAGAATTTGTAGTAGAGTTATGTATACTTTAGTTTGTTTTCAAGTTCACTGCATAAGGTAATAATGTAAGTCAATAATGTCTTTACTCCTAAATTCAATAATTTAACATCATGACTGTTTTGGTGACTTCATTATTATATACATGTTATTTCTCTTTTTAGTCTACATCGAATTTTTGTGAGAAAAGAGATAATATCCTTTTCATAACTATTGTTCCATTTACCACGTGGACCACTTTACCCAATTGTTACCAAATTTTTGCATCCTTACAATACTGTTGGTACCTACCTAAAAAATACATGATATTTCTTAATATAAGTATTGTTAAAGTTATGAAGGTTTTTTTTCTGTGATACATAGTGAAAAGTGTATGTCTGTTTTTGACCCTGCAGTTGCCCATTGTGCTTCATCTCGACAAATCATTTCGCACTGGAAAAACTGCCTCAGGCAGGACTGTCCAGTTTGTCTTCCTCTAAAGCATGCATCTGATAATAGAAGAGGTATTTGTTATTGTCTATATTATCATTAAATGCCAGTACCCAGCCGCTGTGATAGTCTTGCAGCCCATTTTCAAGATAAATACCAAAAGAGAGGAATTGGTAGTTTTGTACTCAAAACATGAAAACCTTCAAAAAATACCAAAAAATAGTTTTTTGCAAGTCTAGTCAGGGTTTTTCTCTTATTTGGCAGTTCCTGGTTGTCCCTGGTAACTTGCCTTGTTTGTCTTAGGGGACAGGGGTAAATTTGGAAGGTTGTGAGCTTTTGATTCTAAGTTTTGTTCTTGCATTATATACCTGCAGCTGTGTATTTGAAACAAATAACTGTGCTTGTTTTTCCAAGAAGTATGCCCATAATTACCTTACACAGACATGTATTGTACATATTAATGTACATATACATTGTGGTCTCAATGCACTTTCTCTGATTTTCACATTGTTTTTGTTTGTTGTTCTATTTAAATATAAAGTAATAGATTTTATTGTTTACAGATTGTTTACTGTTGTGTCAAAAATTGCACTGTCAAATTTTTGTTCTTTTTACTGCCTAGTCTTTGGTGACTGGTGTGTTTTGTCTAGTGCTTAGTTTTAAACCAAAGCCTCTGTTATTGCTCTTTTAAAAATTTCTGAAGTAAAGGTTTTCTTTTACAGCAGGAGTTACAGGAAATGTTCAAGGAATGGAAAGGGCTTATGAAGCTCTTGGACTAACCTTGAGAAATGGAGAGCCAAGATTGCAACAATTTGGTAAGAAACATTTAGTTAATTATGTCTTCCCATTTATACCATAATGGTAGAATACTAAGGGGAGAGTTTTTTTTTATTGCTGCATGTACCTTTGAGGTGGTGACAAACATGAAAACTTACGTTTGATAAAAAATAAGCAGGCCTGAAAATGGGAAATATTTTGACTTGTGGTTGCAATCCTAAGAAACTGTCCATATGTACTCTAAATTTCTTGGTGCTGCTCTAAAGCTGCGGCAAAACGAGTGCAAGACACTGACGCAAAATTGTCAAATTCAACATTTGACTGCCTTGTTACATGATGTTTAATATTGTTTGGTTTCCCAAACAGCATCACATTTCCTTTGTGGGAATCAACACTTAAAAAGTATGCTTCATGTGAGACCTTCAATTACTATTCTTGCATCTTCGTCGTAGTGAAATGGCTAATTTTGCAATGCAGTGATCTAAGAACATATTCCTTTTGATTTCAGCTACTAATTCTATGATGAGATCAGACTCTGCACTAGGATTGTCAGGTTAGCTCTTTCATTTGCAGTTCAAGCTTTCTATTTGTTTTGGAGCAAATTTGTTTCTCCTATTTGTGGAGTATTGTTTTTATGTTGATTGCATCTGTATCCAACTTCCAGCTCCACCAAGAGTTTTAAAAGCATAGGAGCCATGCTATGATTACTATTAAATAACTTTGTTTTGGTCTATCTTTTTTAGCAGATAACAGATCATTCGGTGAAACACCCGCAACTGCCACAAGGTAGATAAGAAACATTTTATTTGAAGATTCAATGGAGTTAATGGATGTACTGTAGACATCTACCCATGGCAACAGCTGTAGTTAGAGTAGGATGGAGATGTTTTCTTTCTTCACTGAAATGGGAAGAGCTGATGTTATTTTCTTTTTTCCAGCTCAACTGGTAGTGGTAATCGTGGTCCAAAAGAATGGCATCAGCATGTGACACCAGATCTCAGGAATCATCTTGTTCATAAACTGTAAGTGTATTCTTTTTGTGAAAAAAAAACCCTGGACGTATCTGATGTGCCAATTCTCAATTATAATCAATCACTGTTTTCTCAGACTACAGCCCCCATCTTTTTGTAACAGCCCACCGGTATTATAATTTTAATTCTGGATGAGATGAAGCCAAAAGCCGTAACTCTAGGCATGCCTATTCTTTAATTTGCTCTCACTATGTGTACTGTTGCAACAACTGCTAATTATCAGAAAGTATAATACCAAAATTGTTTTTGTTGTTGTAGTGTGACAGCAATCTTCCCAACCCCGGTGCACGATCCAGCTGCCCTGAGAGATCGGCGCATGGGGAATCTTGTTTCATATGCACGTAAGGTAGAAGGGGATATGTATGAGACGGCAAATAGTAGGGTAAGTTGAATTAATGGGTATTGATACGTACCTTGTAGACTTGCTCATTACCTTAATAGTTATGGTGAGTGAAGTGCATCTAAAGGCTTGTTCCCTTTTGATTGCTGTGATCATTAGATCACTGAAAAGAAAGTTCAGTGATCATTTGCAAACATTTCGCCGATGATTGTCATGGCAACAAACAGTGGTATATACTTCTATGCTGTCTTAACCCTTTAAGTCCCACTAGTGACCAACATCAATTTTCTCCCAATGGTATCCGTAGATTGTCAAGAGAATAGGTTATGAGAATTAATAAAATGATCACTTAAAAGAAAATGCTTTGATCTTTTGTCAAATTCTCTCAACTCATTCTTTAAGGAAATATATAGAGATCAGTTTGGAGAATTTGTATGTGGACATTGGGGCTTAAAGGGTTAAAGCTGGGTCCACATAAGTACTACAGTTTTATTGCACAGGCCGCTAGATGTTTTCAGCAATCAAAGCAATCATGTTAAAGACTATGCTAGAGTTGCAGAGTTTCAAAAAATTTAGTTTTGTTCAAAGCAGTTTGAGCAAATTGGTGTACCGGTAAATTGTTTCATTCATAGCAGTTCATGTTAATTATTGTAGGTAGATCATTAGAGGTACATGTAGACAAGAAGCTAAACACTTTGCTTATAAATTACACAGGAGGAATATTATCATCTGTTAGCTGAGAAAATCTATAAAATTCAAAAAGAACTAGAGGAAAAACGTCAAAGAAGACTGCATCAGCAGATGAGAGTGAATCCCATTGGGGGAGGGCAAGGTAAGAGAAATGTCAAATATAACTTTAATGATAGTCAAAGATTGTAAAATCACTGTGTTATAATTTGAACTGAAATGCTTACAGTGAAAGGGGATTGAGCATTCTCAGGACAAATACAATGACTTCAAATTTTTTGGAAGTTGATAAGACAAATTAGTTAACTATTGAGTTCATCATTCTGTCATTTCAACATTGCACTTTTAAGTTAAAGAATTGAAAATCCATAGCAGTCCTTGATTCAAGGATCATATTTTGATTCAATTAGTAAGTCTGAGATGTCTTGTAGTATGCATGTCTAGTTGTCAAAAGCTGTCACTGGAGTACTGGAAAACTTACGAAAGTTTAAGTTGTGTGAATTAGTCTTAGTTCTCAAAATTAATCAGTCAAACTTGATCTTACTTCTATCTTGCATGCTGCATCTCTGATGTAAGTTGCATTTTTTTTTCTCTTCTTTTCTGCTGCCATTTATCTGAATGTGATGCTCTTTTGGTCACTGCACACATGTTACATCATATCTTCTTAGCCTAATGATTACTTATTACTGATTTTTTTCCCTTTACTCGTATATAACATGTGCAAATGCCTTGTATAGTGTAAAAATAAAGAATTGAATTGAATATGCTCTAGCAAATATTCATTAGCCTTGATGCATTTGGAGAATTTGTGACCACCCATGTTAGTGACTGGCCCTAGTTAGGGCCAGCATTGTGAAGCACTGTTTAGACTGTGACTTGAAAAGCTCTTGTAAACAATCACACAGTCCAGCTGGACTTGTCCTTTATTTTTATGTTCTTGAAGTGACCATTTAGTTAACATTTTATAAGAAAAATTGTGATACTTCTTGGTCAAATTCAACGTGAGACAAGACGTAAGTACTAATGGTTTAGTAACAGTCAGTAGGACCTAGTGACTTTCTGCTTTCCTTTTTTGGCCATCTGCTTAATGGCAGAGAAAAAAAGGCTTCAGTTAGCAGTGAATAAATTGGTGGATGATATTTTTCTTATTTGTGCCTGTTATCAGTTGTTATTTGTGCTGCTAAAGAGGCAGCATGGCTGAGTGGTCACTGCATTGGACGCGCAATCTGATGGTCCCAGGTTTGAGTCCCGCTCTGGCCACTTGGTGGATTTTTTCTCAGTCGTTCCAAGTCTAAGTCCTCAGCCAACTGGTTGCCTCTTGCCAGTTGGGGTTTTTAATCCTGTTATGTTCTGTTTGTCCTATTTGTTTCAGAAATATTTGGGTGGAGTGCCTGTAAACTAGCTGGATACCCAAGTGCACTTTCCACTATAAACAAACCTTTAACCGTTTTCTTTTGACTTCTTTTTCATGCAGTGTCATTTGCCCAGTTTAATGGAGATGTGGCCAACTCTCAGATCCCCACAGCAGCAGCAGCAGCTCAAGCACAAGCGGCAGCAGTTGCTGCTGCCCAACAGCACAGACAACCCTCGTTCGACGTGTCTCCAGCTACAACCATGCAGTCTCAAAATAACCCAGCCCAAGTATCTTCAATGACTTCACCACCTCTTTCGGGTCATATGTCACCACGTCTGCAGATGGCAGTTCCATCACCTGCAGGCCCACAAACTCAAACCACAAAACAACAAGTACCCAACCAGATGTCCCCATCAGGGCAGATGATGACACCTCCTCATTCCCAAGGAAAAACTCCACCGCGAGAAAGTGGCAAAAACCTTGGGAATGTAAATACCCAGGAACATTCACCTGCATCACAGGGGGATCTGTCAAATTCAAGTGGATATGTTTCCGCTACTGAAAGTAAACCTACTTTACAGTCTCAAATGGCAATTATCAAAACCGAACCTGCCACACCTCCTCCTCCTTCCCAACCACAGGGAGGACAAATCAAGGTATGCACTAACTATTCCTAATGAAATTATAAATTATTCTTGCTCTCCAAATGTTTTTGAATTGCTCTTTTTGAAATAGACACTTAAAGATTGCTTAAGTTAGATTGGATAGGGTGGTGGTTGGTTGCAAAATTGTGAAAAGATAATTTGTATCGTGAAAACAGTGTTATCAGTTCAGTTTATTAAAAATGTTGCCCCAAAACGAACTTTTTGTGTATCAAATCTAATCCCTTCAATTAAGCAAACAAAAAGATTGGTGTTGGAATCAATTAAGTCTGACATATCTAATTTGGCTCTATCAATGAATTAAGTTTGAGTCGCCTACATTGGAATTTCGATTGTGGAACGACTTCATTTCAAACATCAATCTTTTCATGTGCCAAACCTTATGCATAAATTACTATAATATATTTTCACTGGTAAGAAATGTAGACCATTGCACATCTTGAACATGAGTTGAGTGCAACTAATGAAGTTTGACCTCTGAATCAACCGTCGAACTTGTATCATTTTGGTGGACCTAAGTAGGTATTAATTTAGCTACATGAAAAGTCTGATGTGTGAACAACTGGGCCTAAACACTGCTTTCATTGTTGACTTTAGTCTCAAGACAGTGGCCCCAGTTCAGTGCCAGCCAGATCTCCCGCTCAAAGTGGTACCAATACACCCCAGATGAAACAAGAACCTCATCCATCTCCAGCAGCGCCAACTTGTTCAATACAGTCTGCAGCATCTGCTGCTTCCACTTCCCTGTCTTCTTCATCGTCATCAATTCCTGCACCAGGTACAACGAGATATCCACTCAAAAAAGGTAAGAGCTGAGTTTGGTTTGGACAAGAAGGGGAGGTTGTCTGTGTTAAAAGTAATATCCTTCTCAGGTTAAGCTAGTATCCAACTTAGTAGGCCATTTCCAAGTTCTAAATACTGTCACTTTCAAAACAAGACTAATTGAAGAACTCTCTTGTAAAAATGAGTTTTATTTGTATGACAATAAAAATCATTTTCATATCAGTGGCTTGGCACTTAGCCTTGCTTTGAAACAGCGTCAGTGAGAGTCATAGTCCTAATTATTCGCAAGGGTTTATGGTCGTTTCGCCTACGAGTCATATGTGTTGGGTGAGTTCCCTAACTGCTTTCACCTGATCAGTGGCTAAAAGAACGAGTTATATACATGCGTATGCCACTTTTTTGTATCATGGCTGAGAGACTGAAGCACATACATGCACAGTGCTCGTTTCACTTCCTAGTGGAATGACATAAGACGTTAGCAGATGGAATGTTAGCGAAACGACTTGTAGGTGAAACGATCGGTCACCTTCATAAGACACAGGGGAAATTATGGTTAACCTGATAGTGGATTTTGCCCGCAGTATTTGTACTTGCTAGGTTAGCACACAACACAATGTTTTTCCTTTCCCAGCTTTCACAGCAATGGGGTTGGGCACAAACAGAACTCGCAAGTCCCATGCAAGGTTCTCTCCCTACCCAATCCCACAATTCATGAATCTACATTTTTTTGAATGAAAAACACACTCCGTTGTCCTCAATTTATTGCCCAGGGCCCAGTTGTTCAAAGGCCGATTAGCGCTTAACCCGGGGTTTCTTTTTCTTGTCTTCAAAAGCATTTTCTCGGATAATTTCTGTGCTATTTTTAGAGCTTCCAATCATCAACTTGTAGACAAAAAGAACTAAAACTGAAATGCCTTTCAAGCTTTCATATCTGAGTTCAAATCTCGCGCTAACCCTGGGTTATCTTAACCCAGCTTTGAAAAACTCGGCCCAGAACACTGGAAATTGCATTTTAGGGCCTTGAAATTTCAAAATATTCTGGAGAAGCACATGCCCAAACCCCACTAGAAAAAGGGGACTAATGGCCCCTTGTTGATACAGTCAGATATTCTTTTGAAACCTGCTGGCTACTTCAATTTTTACTAAAACCCCTGCATGCTCTTCTCAGTTATTTTAAAACCCTCACTGCTGATCTGGCAAGGAATCAAGTCCAGGCCTACTGTTCTGGGGTAGGCCTGAGCACGTTGCAGTTTGGGAGAAATATGCAAACCTCTACATAGCCTGTTTGTACTTAAACTAAAAATAGCAGCTAGAAAATGCTTGATTGCTGCATTTCCATGCAATAGGCAGACATTTTCACTCATGAATTATACCTCTGCCTAACCGAGTTGTTGCGGTGGTGAACTTTCTCAGTAATAATTGGCCATTTTGCAGTTGGGCAGGGGTCTGGGGTGAGTTTCAAATTCAAACTAATCAGTTAACTGACACCACCATATAAAAGGTCATGTTGAGATTGTTTATTTTACCAAGTTTGGTGCTCTAAAGTTAAACAGGGATCAAGCAATGACTCTTGAAACGTGGTTAAAGATCCGTGCAAACATCTGTAATTTCGTGACAGCATCCCCCCAAACCATATAAACGCTTTAAAATATTTTTCAGTTTTTCTGTTAAGCTGTAAAATTCGTCATGCATCTACTACTTGTAAGAAATTAACTCGAAAATCACTATGTTTGCTCATTTTCAGGAATATACCTCCACAAATCGTTAAAAAAAATTAAGAGTTAATACAATAATATAATATGTTAGCTGCAGCTCAGGGTTTTTTTTTAACTTGCTAATAATTTTTGCATGTTGACTTTGTGTCATAGTTTTTCTGCCAGAGGAATTACGGCAGGCACTCGTGCCCACTTTGGAAAACTTATACAAACAGGAACCAGAATCCCTTCCCTTCAGGCAGCCTGTTGATCCAAAGCTACTTGGTTGTTTGGTAAGCCTATTTTTAAGTTTATTTTTGTGTGTGTAATTTTGTGTTTTATTTTGTCTCAGATTTACTTTTGTTAACCTTCCCAATCCCAAAGTCAGTCATAAAAAGTTAAGGTGCACACGAGCCAAAGGCCCAAATGGCTGTAGCTTATCCTGGTTTCCTTAGAATGGATCATGCCTAGGAGTATTGCTACTCCCCCCAGGATTGTGGGGTCACCCCCTAAGCATTGTGTTGCGGTTACCCATGTATACACCGGGGTGAAGAGAGACAATTTGGAGTAGAGTTCCTTGTCTAAGGAAACAACGTGATGGGTGAGGTTTGAGTCCCATACCTCCAAATTTCAGAGTTCAAGGTGTTAACCACCCGGCTACACGTGCCTCCACAAAAATCAGTCATGAAAACATGTAAAATATTTCTTAATTAATCATCTGTAAACAGCATCTTACAGTGTCATGGACCTTATGAAACCTCTTTGAAAGTGCTGTGCATGGTACCATTAATTTTATAATGTTAGATACCGTAAAATTCCGAAAATAAGCCCTGGGGCTTATATTTTTCAAAGGCCCTTTTTGAGTGGCTTATTTTTGGAGGGACTTATATTAGGAGGGGCTTATCTACAGAAGGAAATTTGCATTTCAAAATCAATTGGGCTAGCCTTATAGTTGGCAGTAAATTTGCGGCTTTTGCTTCGTTTTACTTTGTATTTGAGGGCACTTTTCCAAGTACAAGCCCAGGCGGGGCTTATATTTGAAGGGGCGATTTAACGGAGGGTTTTTTCCATTACCGGATTGGGGGGCTTATATTTGGAGGGGCTTATACATGGAGGGGCTTATACATGAACGGGCTTGTTTTCGGAATTTATATACCGGTATATGAATATGTATATGAAGAGACATGCTTTAAATTTTTCAGGATTACTTTGAAATAGTGAGACATCCTATGGATCTCTCTACAATTAAAAGAAAACTGGATGCTGGACAATACAATAATCCCTGGGAGGTCAGTATGAACTGTGCATTTTGTCTTTTTGTGAACACCGTAAAGGGTAAAAATGAATGTTGTGGTGCATAACACTTTATAAAATACCGTATTTATTCGACTATAAGCCGAGCGATTTTTACACAAATTAAAACTGAAGTGAATTAAAATTTGGGCTCTAGAGGGGGTCTCGGCTTATAGCCGAAAGTTTTGAAAAAAAATTTTTTTCCAGCGCATGGAAACTCTACTAAATCGAGATGTATTTACGTATAAGCCGAGCTAAAGTAAAGAAACACAATATGCAATCGTTGGTTATTAACTTTTAAGAATGTGGTGGCTCTTAAAGGAGCCGTTTGTTAAATTTAATGTATTTTCACAGAAAAGATAAAGATTCTTGATAGGGAATAACCGTGACGCTGACGGGATGTGATTACAAATCGATGGAACTTGACTGTTTGCTGCTCCAAATCTGCTGAGCGGGTGTTGTTTTGTTGCGAAGGGTGACGGAATGGCGGCGCTTCCATTTCTGGTTCCAGCCGAGGGACGCTTTAAACTCAGGATCCTCGCTGAATTCCTTTGCCTTTAGACGTACCATCGATCCGCTAACAGCTATTCCTATGCAAAACCAGGCTAACAGCTATGCCTGATGCAAAACGAAGTGAGAAGGAACGATCGAAAGGTTACAAATTTGACACGTGTTGAATTTGTTTTGACATTTGTGAAAACTGGCCAATGAGAATCTTTCATACACAATGTTGTCACATGATACCACGATAGTTTTGAGAGTCACACATTCAACTCATATTCACTCAGCAATCAGCTGACTGATTTATTTTGTGATCTTGTTTCTGTTAATCAATGCTCGACAAAAAACTTACCTTGGCTTCTCTGCTCTGTAAACCATTCCAGTATTCTTTGATTGAGCTCCGGATACTTCGGCGTGAAGCATCCCATCGTCTCCCGTTTCGCTGACAATTTAATCTCGCCGTTAAAAAGGTTCGCTTGATCTCTCCTCCAGCGACGGACCATGGACTCACTAATGCCATATTCTCTGGCGATTTCAGAGTTTTTTTCAACAGCTTCTGCTTCGGTGACTATTTTAAGATTAGCGCGAGGTTGTATCACGTGCGACGAGCCTTGGGCATGATGACAACTTGACTTGAAATAAACGATTGCGAACACGAGATTGTTTGATAGACGCTACGGATGTCTAGGTACTGGTGATGCCGCTTAACAACACAGTTAGTTTTAAATTCATTTTTTGGATCACATTAATTCATCTGAGTTATGATTCATTGCTTTTCAATTGAATAGTTAGTTACGGGTAATAGTTATTAATTCGCATGCGTTTTGTAAGAGGGAAGCTTTTTGCATAATAAATCACCATTGCATCTCTGGTATACGCGTGTGTGTGTTATCGTCTAAGCCTTATTTATGACAATCAATGTGAGTTTTTTCCGAAAATGTTAGGTTTTCCCGTAGTTAACAATTCAGTCTTGTAATAATGAATGGGTCTCGGCTTATAGCCGGGTGTTTTCGATTTATTTTTGGTTCTCGTTATGCCGAGTCTACACGTTCAAAGTTTGGGGTCTCGGCTTATAGCCGAGATCGGCTTATAGTCGAATAAATACGGTAACTGAGATAGTGCGCGCGCTCTGATTGCCCTCATCAGCTGAAACTTGGAAAATCTTTACAAACATGCTGTGTCAACTTTTTGTCGCTCAAGCTGACATTTTAAGTGAGAAAACTCGGTATTTTGGAAAGTATCTTTTTCGCAAAACAAAAACTGATAATGCACGCAAGACTTCGTCTACAAGACTTCAGACTGGTAAGAATTTCTCTTTTAATCAGTGCCATGAAAAAGAGTTTTGTGTTTTTTCTGGGGAAAGTTTATAAATGCAGTAGAAAACTTTTTTCCTGTATTTGTTTTGCAAACCCTCAACTTTGTCTCGAGTTTTCATAACTGTCTTGAATTCTCCCGACCCCTCTTGTGTTTATATTGGGCTATACAAACACGGAAAATGTTTTCTATTGCTTAAGTGAAACTCTTTTCCTTGACTTACCACCTTAATGAGCCAGCCCTATTTGGTCTCGTAGCTTAACATTATTAATTTTTAGGGTAATAGAAGAACTTGTGCGTAGGTCATTGGCTTGGTTCCCACTGTGGTTCAAAGATCCTTAGTTTGCCTTGCATGAATGAAAGTGAAATGGACACTCGCTCATTGGTTCATTTGTGTTCTCATTACTAGTTTTGGTAAGAGAAGTGACGAGTATTTGCTAACGTTATGTTCCTTTTTTGCAGTACTGTGACGATGTCTGGCTCATGTTTGATAATGCGTGGTTGTATAATAGGAAAACCTCAAGAGTATATAAATATTGTACAAAGGTAAAACTTGTTTCTGTGGATGTGCTTCTCAAAAGACTTCAATATTGATTAGATAACAGTTAGAGTTCAATAAAGATATTAATTTTTTGCATCCTTCTTTACCCACAGCTGTCTGAGGTCTTTGAACAAGAAATTGATCCTGTAATGAAAAGTTTAGGTTATTGTTGTGGAAGAAAGGTAAAGATGCTGCCATGGCATTTTTGTGTTTTGTTTTAAAACTTTATTGGCTTATTGCTGCAGAAGACTGATGTATTACTTCTTGTCGTTTTCAGTATATATTTAATCCTCAAGTGCTCTGTTGCTATGGGAAGCACTTGTGTACTATTCCAAGAGATGCCTCTTACTGGACTTATCAAAACCGGTATGATTTTGTTCATTTCCGTGCACTATTACATGGTAGATACTTGACGTTATCAGCAGTCTTCTTATGGCAATGCTACAGACAGCACTGCTTTTTCTTAATCATTCAAGTCCCTTTATACACATACAAATGCTCCAGACCTATCTCTATACATTTCTTTGAAAAAAAGATAAAAGAATTTTCCTGAGTTGATCATTATCTTAATTCTCCTTACCTTTGATCTTGATCATGATCTTAATTGTCCTTACCCTTGATCTTGACCATGTATTGATATTGTAAGGAGAAGATTGATGTGGATAACTCTTGACACTGAAGGGATTTATGGGAGTAAGAGGAGTGCAGTGGCATGGTCACTTGCCTCTCACCATTTTCTCCCAGGTTTAAATTCCAGTGACATAACACCTTATGTTGGTTGAGTTTTTTATTGGCTCTTTACTTTGCTCCAAGGAGTTTTTCCCAGGCACATCCAGTTTTTCTCTCTCCTTATAAGCTATCTTTTCAAAAATCTCACTTAAATCTGGAATATGGTAGAAGAAGAGTCACTTCAAGGATATACCTCTGCTAAATTCCCTTCATTTATTTTTATTTTTACGCTCATCAGCGGGTGTCTACATTTTAGACCATTCTACATTGCTATCAGAGTAGAATATTTTATACCGGTCACTTAGTTTTTCATTTATATTAGTTACCATGCATTGCTGTATTTGTTGATCATGTGTTTACAGGTTTCACTATTGTGAGAGATGCTTTGATGAGATTCCTGGTGATTCAGTCAATCTTGGGGAGGACCCTACACTGATGCAAAGGTAAAACTTGGGCCCCAGGCTTTCGGACACCTCTTTCTTTGTACACTGTTGGTAGTGATTAAGAAAGGTGTAATGACTGTCATGTTATCTATAGTTATTTTAAGCTGCTGAGGAAGTTTAGATAACAGTGAATTAAAAGAATATGCACATGGTGTATTGTTACTGAAAAACAAGGCTAAAAGTGTAAGATGTGTGACAGAGGCAGACAGCTGTGGTCTGTGGTCCACTCTCATACTAACGTTTTAATTCTTATTTCAGCTCGGTTCCTAAACAAGACTTCAATAAGAACAAAAATGATCATCTTGACATGGAGCCGTAAGTATCCTCAATTTTTGTGATTGCATATGTGATCTAGTAGTACCTGGCATGTCTTCTTGCAAATTGACCCTCTTGGACAAGGAGGAAATCTTAACAGTTTTTGTTTTTCACTCACATTACCAGTGTGTATGCTATGTATTGGAAAAATAGAAAGTGCTTGCATTAAAAAGTTCAACTCCTACAGGATTGGCTTAGTGCCATATCATATCTTGCCAGCATTTTCATAGTTTTGAAACATTTATGTGATTGCTGTTACCTCATGTGGAAATGCTGTATTTCTGGGTCTTGGCACACTGGATTTCATCGGCCAGAGCCTTTTGGCCTCCCACAATTTTTCTTTGAGCACAGCCTTGTAATAACTAGTCTATCTGAAGAGCAGCTGCAGTCGATGATGTGGATGTGAGCTGAATGAAAATCAGTTCAACTTACTGTAACAGAAGATCTATGAAAAGAAATGATAAAGTTAAAATGGTGGTTTTGTTGTCATGACAAGTCAGTGAATTGTCTTATAAATTGATCTTTTACTTAACACCTTTTGATTGTCTCTTGCAGATTTGTGGATTGTATGGATTGTGGACGAAAAGTCCATCAAATCTGTGTACGCCATCATGATTACATTTGGCCACAAGGGTGAGTAGAGTGCAGTTTGAGATTGCCCTCATTTTGTGAGTTATCTTCGTAATATTTTTTATGAAAAAGGTAGGTAGTAAAATTAATGTCACTGGAGCAGACAGATTTCTATAGAGTGGTCAGTGACGCAGTTAGCCAAAGCTAATAAATCTGGGCTTGTTTTCCTCTTTTCTAAACTTTGTAGTACTCAGGTTTGTCTCTATTATCCCTTTAAGCCCCAGTATCCACATACAAATTCTCCAAACTGATCTCCATACATTTCCTTTAAGAATTAGTTGAGAGAATTTAATAAAACATCAAGGCATTTTCTCTTTCGTGATCATTTTTTATATTCTCACAACCTTATCTCTTGACAATGTATGGACATTGTTAGGAGAAAATTGCTGTTGGTCACTGTTGGAACCTAAAGGGTTATGCATGGTTGTTTTTGGTGTCAGAGTTACACTACTTCTATAATATGGGTAGCTCTGTAATTTCAGACACCTGACTTTGCCCCCGTGGTTTCTACGTTTGCAAACTGAGAATACTGATTCTTTACAAGCTGCTAACTTTTGGTATGTAATTTACTACCTATTGCAGATATCAGTGTGATGGATGCTTGAAAAGGAGGGGGATGAAGAGGAAAGAAAACCGGTTTACTGCAAAGAGTAAGTACACTTTTCAGTGTTCACTATGTAAGTTTGTTTTTGCTTTTACTAGAAGCTGAGGAATGGCTTTATCAACTTAGGTGCAATTAGCTGTAAATTAATCCACTATGGAATAAAACCTTCGGGTCATCAATAAATTCAACGTTGGTAGTGTTGGCATAATCCACTAATTTTTCTGCGATTTTAGTACTTCTCCATCCCACCTCAGGTTACTCTGAAATATACTTCTACTTTGAAATACACTCTGAGATTGCTGAGATGCATGTGAGTGGGATTATTAACCAACAGAATTAATAATAAATTGGAGAAACGTAATTTAATTTATGAGCATGCGCTGAACCGTGAACCTGTCCCTTTAAGCTGCCATTCCGAGATTTACAAAAGGAATAGTACATTAAATGTAGTGAAACCCTCTTAAATAAATGCTTCGTGGATCCTGAATACCCTTTGTAAGGGGAATAAAGTAAGTAGATGTGTGCGATCCCCAAGAGACGTTTATAAAATAAAGTCACTAGAAGGTTGATAGTTTTCTTATGATGAAACTTATGATATAATCTGTTGCAGCTTGACTAAAGGCTTTAGACATTAAGAATTTGTTAAAATGCCCATTTGTCTGTATTGAGCGATCTAATTTGTGACAATATGTTTTAGAACTTAAACCAGGACCAAGAAAAATGTCAAGTAGTATCAGCTGCGGGTAGTGAGAGGTTGTTCATTAAGTAGGAATGTCTCTCTTAAAATACAAAATAATGATGATGATAACGTCATGTTTCTGGGAAACCCCACTAATAATTTTCACATATTTTCTCCACTTAGAACTGCCAACAACCAAACTTGGTGATCTCATTGAGAAAAGAGTGAATAACTTCTTGATCAAGGAGAATTACCCAGGAAATGTGACCATAAGAGTTGTTTCCTCCTGTGACAAGCAAGTGGATGTCAAACAAGGAATGAAGTCACGGTTTGTACAAATTGAAAAAAAGGACTTACTTGGTCAATTTTAGAAATCATCAGTGCAAGCTCATTGCAGTATTGTTAGACTTGTAAGCCATCTTCCTATATCACCTTCCCCATTTTCCTTGTTTTTCCGATTTCTAAGTCCTTGGTAACTGCCTGAAAGATGTGTTGGGTTCGTGGCTTAGATTCTGGGACTTTCTAGCTCCGAGATAGTGGTGAAAAGTCGTTCAGTAAAATGAAATGCGAAAAATGCACAGGGGCTGGGGAGAGACTGGGTGGCGGAGCCTGTACGCATTTTTTTAACGGCCTGTTCCGGTATATCAGCTCCTGATATACCCTGTGATTGGTCAATTGTGACAGTCAACATCATCACCTAGTAGCGTGGTCATCAGTTTGTCATCACCAAGATGGCCAACGCGAATCGTGCGTGTGATCTTGATGAATCCGCATTATCTTGTGCTTTGGACAAGTGTTAACCTTAGATCAGGCGTTATTTTTTTTTCTGCGACTTGGCTCGCGGTAAAGATGTTTTCGCTTTTATGCGCACCAGTTTCGGCACAAGTTTAATCTTAGAAAAGTTTAATCTTAGAAAACTCTACGATAATAGTTGTTTCACCGCTGATATCTATAATGCGAGACCAAGTGGAACACTGAATTTAAAAAGCTTGGACTTTCGGCCATAGCTATTGGCATCGGTGAAGAGGGAGAGGAGGACGAGAAGAAAGCGAGAGAAGGAAAGTGCGAAATTGTTTTCGGTAGTCCGGAGTCCTGGCTGATCACAAAGTGGCAATAACAAAACAGTCCAAAGACTGTTAAGCTTTAAAAAGCTATTACCAAGGGAGAAACTACACGCTCCAGTCAGACTGCGCTCCAGTCAAAAGACTCACACCATTATAAGAGACACACTAAGCTGGAGTTTACTGAGTCACAATGCAATTCTCCTTAGTTGATGTAGCTTAAGTTTAAGCTGTACTTCATACTTATAATTCTGGATGTGTAAATCGCTATCCGTGATAATTTAACATTCTGCAAAGAAAACTAACGAGCTTGGCCCAGCGTGATACAACATTACAGAAAAACATTACATTCACGGACTAAAGAAAATCACTTAGTTAGTCAGATCTAGAAGGCACTTTGGAGAAAATTAAAACCCTCATTCAGCCGCAATGAAAAGCTTTACGTTCAAAAGAAGTCAAAGAAAATGCTCTTTCATCAGAGGGCAAATCCTGCTGACTAGAAACAAAAGCCACAGTAAACCGATATGTGTGCCATGACCTCTCAGTGTGAAACAAGCGGCTAAAATCACATTTGCTCAGTGAAAATGCAGAACCTTCCAGAGCATAACCTACCCAACAGGAAAAAACTTACCGCCCCCTTTTATTACTATAAAACCTGCAGCACTTTGAATGATCAAGTGCTATATTCACGGACGCCATTGACGAATTCGTAGCCTGCGAACAGCAGATGTATTTCTGGTCGTCACTTCGGCGGGTGAAACTAAACAAGAGCCGAAAAAACCGGATGCTCTCACAGGATAACGAATTCAAAGACATAAATTGCCACACATTCGCACAAGGAGTTTGCGTCACACGAAATGCTCGCACAAGAAACTTGAGAATGATTGTAGCTAACTGAAGTGTTAACAGTTTTGACAGCTGAATCCAGACGTGACAAAAATGGGCGGAAGAGGGTCGTTGAAGAAATGCTAACAGGCTCTCTCTCCCATTTTTCTCGTCGCCACCGCCCCCTTTCCCAAGTCGCGCGTCTTATTTTCGTTTTGCTCGTTTTATTACGTCCACACTATACTATCTGAGAGCCTGGCACAGGCTAGGGACTTTCCAGTGCAACAAGACCCCCCAGACATACCAGGCACTCATTGAACCTCTATGATTATGGTGGTTAACTGATTTTATTTCTTGATATTTTAATATGGTAACATTCGATTCAACTCCCCTTCAAAGACTTCCTTCTACAAAAGACACAACAACCTTCTACATTTTGCATCGTGGACGAGTGTCACAACTGTGAGGTGGCTTGCCTTGTGGCCACCCAGGATATTCCATTTGAGAAAGATGTTTTTAAATCAACGTAGTGTTTTGCTTTGTGTTGTTAGGTATGATGGAGGAACGTTTCCTGATTCCTTTCCATACCGTGCAAAAGCCATGTTTGCTTTTGAAGAGATTGATGGAGTGGATGTGTGTTTCTTTGGAATGCATGTACAGGAATATGGCTCAGAGTGTCCACAACCAAACACACGCAGAGTTTACATCTCTTACCTGGACAGTGTTCATTTCTTCCAGCCCCGTCACTTACGTACCTCCATCTACCATGAGATCCTCATTGGTTACTTGGAACATGTTGGACAGCAAGGGTAATTGCTCTTTCTGTTTTAGTATAAGCAGTCATATGATATAACTATGGCCAGATCAAATGGAAATTGTGAAACTGTTGTTGCCATGATGTAGCTGCTAACTGGTTTGCCAAGAATTCTCACTTGGAGATTATATTAATATTAATCATAACTATATAACAAAATCATCTAATCTGATTGGCTATCAGCAGCCCTGATTTTACCATCAATCGGACAGTATGCATTACTCCTAAAAAATTAAAGAGTACATGCCATTCTTTGCGCACACAGCAATAATTTTTTATTTTCCTTCTAGCAAAAAATCTTAGAGGGTCTTGTGTTTGAAGCTTAAGCTTAAGTTGTGATAAACTGGTAACAGAACTTTGTATTGTCTAATTTGGTCTGCAATCACACCCGTGAGTAAACAAATCAGACTCCCACCATGTGGTCATTGGATTTTGTTGATCACGTGTATGATTACAGACCAAATTTCACTCCTCTCGGTCCTATTACCAGTATTGATAAATTTTGTTTTATTTTATGATTCACAATTATCGCCGAAAGGCACTAATCAATCGGTATTGCTATAGCACAGATCGATTATTAGATTCTCTGACATACTCAGTGAACCATGTTCAACAATTCTGATATGGATTTCATTAAATGACCTTGTTACAGATATCAGATGGCTCACATATGGGCTTGTCCACCTAGTGAAGGAGATGACTACATTTTTCATTGCCATCCCATTGAGCAGAAAATTCCTAAACACAAACGCCTTGTGGAATGGTACAAGAAGATGCTTGATTTGGCTGTCAAAGATCATGTTGTCATCGAGTACAAGGTAAGCACTTTAAAGTGAATTTCAAAGCTGCATGTACAGTCAGCTATTTCTCTCACTGTAGAGACGTGAGTTAGTGTCCTCATTATTAAGAGTCCGTAATAGCAGGAGTTCGTTTCTGTCAAATGCCAGCAATTTATTTTTGCGTGAGATGTAGCCAGTGTCCGTATTATCAGGGTGTCCACAAGATGAGAGTTGACTGGAACCGTTTTCTGTTGCAAAGTTGTCCTTTGTTTTAGAAAATCCTGCTTCAGGTTGGACATGATGACTTGGCAGATCATACATTAGGGAAATTAAGATCGGACGATAGCGACGGCAATGACAACGTATGAAAATCAAAAGGTTTAATAAGCAAAACAACAACTCTGCATGTGCTTCGTACTTTTTTGTACATTTCTTTGTCTTCACTGCATTTAAAAATGCCTAATTTCACATATTATGGAGGACTTAAACATGCAATAGAAAATTTTCTTTCTCTGACCTAGGACATTCTTTAGGAATAGACCTTTTTACCGACATGGTGGCCATATGAATTAATTCCATTTAAGGAGTATTATAGGATGCCCAGGAGGGCATGAGCACATTTCGTTTGTATTTTCGAGCACTTTTCGGGACATTTTTCTTAAAGTTTTCTTAGAATAGAATTGTAATGGGAAAAGGGATCCTTGTGCCGTATTTGGATGTAATAATGATCGCATTTTTCCCAAGAAATATGCAGTGAAAGACCATATTTCTAATACTAAACTAGAAAAAGGCGATCATTATTACATCCAAACACGGCAGAAGGATCTTTTTTCCCATAACAATCTTATTCTAAGAGAACTTTAAGAAAAAATGTCCCGAAAAGCGCTCGAAAATACAAACAAAATGTACTCATGCCCCCTGGGCATCGTATAATACTCCTTAAATTGAATTAATTCAATATGGCCGCCGTATTGCTAAAAAGGTCTATTCAACTCTAGGGGGGTTTACCTACATTTGACAGTGTAAGCAAGTTGGAGTAATTGAAGTGAAGATTGAAAAAATGTGAATGCGCTTTTTAAGTGATCTGCCATGGTCATCCTCAGTTCTTGAGCTCCCCATTGAGTGTCAGAACTTAATGTTTTGTTTTATCATTCTGGTGGATTCCAGTGTATGCCTGTAGTTTCAATTCATGAAAAAGTGTCAAAGCTCAAAGTAACTTTCTAATGGTGGTCAGACACGATGACCGGCAAAATAAATTTTTACTCTTATTTATTTCTGACCGGTCAAAATATCAGGTTGGAAAAAAGGTGTCCAGCCTGTGCGTAATTTTCTATTTGTGAACGTGATTGTATTTTTACAGAGACAAATCTAAGATTTACAGTTGAGGATTTTGTTATTTTTTTAAGAATGAGAGTGTGGGTGACCGGTCAACATAAGCAGCTAGTGAAGTTGTTGGCCAGTCAAGTTACCATTCTGGTCGGACATTGTCTGCTGAGTGTCCAGAAGGGAACCTTCTTGCAGGCCTCTGAAGGCATGTTTCTAAGATTGACTGCCAAAGCTTTTTTTGCTAAGTATTGTCATTGCTTTTTTAGGACATTCTTAGACAAGCTAATGATGATGGATTGAAAACCGCCAAAGAATTACCATACTTTGATGGAGACTTCTGGCCAAATGCTTTGGAAGACAGCATCAAAGAGCTTGACCAAGAAGAGGAAGAAAGAAAAACAGCTGCTGCTGCTGCTGCAGCGGAGACTGCCAGTAAAGAGGTATAGATCTCACATTTGATTCTGGTAGAGTTTATAACAACTAACAGGGCACATGCCTTCCCCACAAAACGACTTATTAGTTAAGCGTGAAACCAAATACAGTTTAAGGAATTAATTATTTTTCAACATGCCACCCCAAAGACAGAGTTGGTCAAGAAGTTCGTTGAATATATGAGTGCTTACCTGTGGAACAGTTCAGATGATGATATGGGAAAAATTACTTTTTTAGAAAATTTTAAACACTCTGTTAAGAAATTGCCTTCTGGATGTTATGCATTGTCATTTTTTAAGAACTATTGGTAGTTTTTAATCCCTTTTCAGCTTTTATATTTTTAATTCTTAATTTTATAAATAGTTTTTGCCACCTTCTAATTTTTCATACGAGCACATCAGCGTTTCTGTAATCTTGTGATGTATAAATAAATGCTTTACTTACTTACAGAGGCGTTAGTGAAATTATTTGAAGTAAATTGCTCTCAAGTTGACTGTTACCATTGTTTGTGTTTAGAAGTTTATTTTGAATGCTGCAAGTAATGACTTTGGCAGAAGGAAACTTCTCCTGGGTTTTCATGGATGTTATGTGTGATTGCTTATAAGTTTTTTAGTGTAGGTAATAGCATGATTTGTAGTGATATTTGGTATAAATACCACTCGTGATATTTCAAAATTGTCTCAAATTACGAATAACAATTTTGAAATATCACGAGTGGTATTTATGCCAAATATTACGTACAAATCATGCTATTATTTGTTTATACTACTGCCTGCAAAAGGTTTGTAATTTTCACATGTAGGTATTTCAAATTAAGTTGAAATACCACTGCTCTAAGCCAATCAAATTGCAGAAATTTCTAATTGCCAACGAGCCATCCGAGCGAAGACGCTCGGATGGCGAGGCGGCAGCAGAATAGAGCCTCGTAAGACTGGGCAATAGGCAGAAAAATTCTCGATCGAGCTGAAAGAAGTGTAACCTAATGTAATGTAGATTCCGCTGAGACCAAGTGGTCAGTTGTGAACCAATCAAAAGGCAGTACCTGGCGCACGGGCTCAAGTTGAATAACAAACAAAATTTCACACACTTCCCGCCGTCGCGACTTCCTGTCTTTATTAACCTAAATTTTTTCGTCAAACCCGGCCACCGCAGTCAAGAGACATGAGCACTTGATGTATTCTATTAATTGTAGGGGCCATAATGTTAAGTTTTAACGAAGAGAAGTTTGTAAGACAGCAAAAGTGCTCTATGTGCAGCAAGCAATATTCTCACCACCAAAAAGGATCAGATTACACGAGGAGATAAGGAAAGCTTGACACGAAGAATGGAGTCGCTTCTGTTGGAAAATCTGGTGTTGGGGAAAAAATCTAACCAGCAAACAAAAACAATGAGAAAAAAAACGCATTACAAGCCTAAAGCGAACGACAAAGGAAAAGAAAACAACGCCATTTTTTTCGAAACGTGGCCGAGTTCAGTATTAAATTAAATATCGACGTGCCGTACATCGCATGTCCTTGGAAACATTTCAGATGGCCCAGCGAATCATTCTAAGTTTCAATCCGATAACAAAAAGCCTCGGGAAATTTAAAATGAGGTTTAAATGATTAAACTGTGCAAATATTTATCAACAATGTGAAACCGAACCGACAGTGGATTTGTAGCTGGACTTAATAATATTCCCGATCGCTCCCTCTGCAAAGCTGACTTTATTCTTTCAAGGCACTTCACACTTTTACATAACAGGTTTGTAAAGCCACCAGACTGAATCTGAGAACTTTTCAAGAAAATAATCCTTGCAACAGGAAGGGACCAAGAAACAGTCAAATGGGAAAAAAAGGAATTTTTTTCCTAAGCAAAATACGCATGATTTGCTCGTTGGCACTCTATCGATAGGTATACCTAGTGTAGTGGTATAATAGGATAAATGCTTGAAAGTAGCTTGAAACTAAAGTGGCCTCTGTGCATGGTTCAACCAAATTATTATCACCAAGACAATACGCTTTTTCAGGAATATATTTTATTAAAATTAAACTCTCTACTTATAGGGAACACCAGGAAGCAAGAATAAGGGGAGCAACAAACGTAGTAACAACAAAAAGGGCACAAAAAGCAAAGCAAGCAACCGTAAGAACCCAAAGAAGCCTAACGGTTCAGTCAATGGGTTGTGTGATTTATCACAAAGATTGTACAGTACTATGGAGAAACACAGAGAGGTGAGATTTGTAAATTTGCAATTTTAATCGCAAGTTCTCTTTCTGTGGGTTGTTTGAATGTGGCATGTGCGGTATTTCTCACGAATTTTGCTCAGATTTGTTATTGTATGGCTATTTCATTTTGATCATTGGAGGGCTGGCTGCATGTTAATGACATTTGATAAAAGGACTATACTTGTGGATTTGGTACAGTAATAATTGTGCTTGTTGGACCGTTGTGATGGAATTTACGAATGAAAGAATATATCTTTTAGACATAACTCCAGTGTCATAAACGAATAAGTAGCACTTTCTTAAGTAACTCGTTTTTCGTTAATAACGCTCTGTTTGTCTCACTTGCAGGTGTTCTTTGTTATTCAATTAAATGGCCGTAAGACTCCCGAGACTAGTGACCCTGATGGCTTAATGAGCTGTGACATCATGGATGGCAGAGATGCATTCTTGACACTTGCTCGTGAGAAGCATTATGAGTTCTCATCGCTTCGAAGAGCCGTGTTTTCTACCATGGCTATGTTGGTTGAGCTGCATAATCAAGGCCAGGACCGGTTTGTCTACACGTGCAACATATGCAGAAGACCCGTGGAAACACGATATCACTGTAACGAATGCGACGTAAGTAGGGTTCAGTGTTAGGGTTCAGTCTAATAATGAATCGAAGCAAGGGTTATTACTACCGTTGGATGACAAACATCCTTTCGTTTATTTTTATTTCAATTCATGGCAACTAATGATAATAATAAAAAAAAAAGAAAAAAAGAAATAATAATAACAATAAAATGTAAAAAAGAGGGGAAAAAAAGCCATTGGAGTTGCGAAAAAGAGTCAGAGACCCAATACAAGACACAACACCATCGATACTATCTACATAAAAATATTGTTAATATTAATATTATGTCCTATATACAATTAAAAATACAAAATATTCAAGCGCAGTGTGACAAATCAACTAGATGCGGCAGTTCCATCGACAGACTCAAGATCACCAAGCCAGCCCAAATACCCCGCAACACCACGCCTAAATGAGTGTAAATCGTGACTAAAGCGAACTTAGCACGGGAGACAGTTCCAGCTATCCACAATTCTGTTAAAATGTGAATTTTTAATACTGGTAGTCCAGTTGCTTGTTGATAGAAACTTCACGCTGCCAGTATGTGGCTACGGGTTTGTGATGCTGGTACTCTTAGAATAGAAACTGAACGTAGAATGATAATACTTTGTGCACATAAACTGACTTGCAAGCTGCAAAAAGCATTTTGTGTATTTATTAGTATGTCCCAACTGCATTTGTTGTGTAAACATTGTGTACACTGAAAAGCGCCGAAATAGATGTTTAGGCTCCAACAATTTGGTAGACAATGACATTTTGAACCCAGTTTGAACATCTAAACGTTTCAATATTTGCCATCGATCATTCCGCCTTATTCTTTCCACTGCTAGGTATTGAGAATGACGCAAGTGATTTTGTTGGTTTGTTTGTTTTTTTTTCCCCAGGATTATGACCTCTGTGTGCCTTGCTACAACGAGAAAGGTCATGACCATAAGATGGAAAAGCTTGGATTGGACTTGGATGTTGATCATCAACAAGAGCAAGGTGGTGAAAAAGAACGGCCACAGCTTAGTGCACAGGAGGAACGAAGATTAAAGATCCAGCGCTGCATACAGAGCTTAGTGCATGCTACTCACTGCAGAGACCCCGCATGTCAACTGGCAAGTTGTGCCAAGATGAAGCGTGTTGTGGAACACACTAAAACTTGCAAGCGAAAAACGGGCGGTGGATGCCGAATTTGTCAAGAGCTTATTCATCTTTGCTGTTATCACGCAAAGCACTGTTTAGAAAGGGAGTGTGTAGTACCGTTCTGTCGGCATATCAAACTCAAGCTCAGACAACAACAGACGCAGCAGAGGCTTGCTCAGTCTCAGACTCTTCGTCGTCGTATGGCCATGATGCAGCGTCAAAGCATGCAACCTCCACCTCAAATGCCAGGTCAAACCATGCCTCCTAACATGGCCAGTGCTGGAAACATGGGACAGTCTCATCCAGCACTACAGCATCCCCAGCAGCCACCTCCTTACCAGCCACCTGCCATGCCTCAGAAACCTGTTATGAATGGCCCTCCCCCACGTGCAGTGGAAGCTGCCCAGAAGATCGCACAGGCTGCTACTATGCAAGCTATGCCTATGGGAATGCAAGGGCGTAATGTATCGTTACCTCAACAGGGCTTTGCACAGCAGCAGCCTCCGAATATGGGACCATCTAGACCAATGGCACCACCTTCAATGAGGCAACAGAATCCAGCTCTAATGCAACCGAATATGGGGCAGAACCTAGCCCAAGGGATGCCTCCTCAGGGAATGCTACCACAGAACATGCCCCAGGCTATGCAGCAGCCTATTCCACAACAAATGCAACCAACGACTGGAGCGCCAAGCAATCCTGGCATGAATCAGGCCACTTACGAGTGGTTCCAAAAACAGCAAATAAACCACCCCAATGCAATGATGCCTGGTGTGCAGCAACAGTTCCCTCAAATGCAGCCCGGCCAACAAGGGGTCCCATCTGTTGTACCCCAGCAGAACAGACCTAACGTACCACTTCCGCTGCAGCAGTTGTTGCAAACGTTGAAGAGTCCAAGTAGCCCTCAGCAGCAGGCTAAAGTGTTTCAAATTCTGAAGCAACATCCTCAGTTGATGCAAGCGCTTGTTAAACAGCGACAATATGGACAGCAACAACAACAGCAGCAACAGCAGGGAATGCCTCCTGGTATGCAACAAGGGATGCAACAAAGCATGCAGCAAAACATGCAGCAAGGAATGCAACAGGGAATGCAACAACCTATGCAACCCAACATACAACAGGCTATGCAGCACAACATCCAAGGAATGCAGCAACAGGCATTGCAACAAAATGTACCACAGGGAATGCAGGGTATGCAACAAGCAATGCAGAACCCCATGCAGCAGGGAATGCACCCAGGCATGCCAAGTGGCGTTTCACAGAATATGCAGCATGCCATGCAGAATCCTATGCAACAAATGCCAATAGTGTCTCAAGCCACTGTCAGTCAACAGCAACAGTGGCTAAGAATACTTCAGCAGCAACAACAACAACAGCAGCAAGCGCAACAACAACAACAGCAGCAGCAAAATATGTTCCAACAGCCACAGGTCTCTCCTTTTTCTCAAATGAATGCAATGAGAAGGGGCCAGGTTCAAAGTCAACTGACCAACTCACAAGCGGGGATGGTGCATCCACACAACGGCCAAACACAGGCATCCCTACCGCAGCACTTCCAGGCTAAACAGCCACAGTTTGCTTCACATCTCATGTCTCCACAATCGGCTAACCCAATGTCACCACAACAGGGCATACACCCATCACAGTCACCTCGACCAGTCATGTCTCCACAACCACATACAACGGGAGCGTCACCTCGACAGCAGCCCACCATGTCACCGCATCCACAACAAACAACCCTAACGTCCCCTCGACCCATACCCTCACCTCACCAAGCGGCCACGCCTCAAATGGACAGCCAATTAATGGATAAACCGCTGTTTAGTACGGCGAGAATATCTCTTCCTCCGATCCAGACCCCAACCGACCCCGACCTATCAATTGGTCAGGAAGATTCTCCGCTGACGCCTCAGGATCAGTTGACTAAATATGTCGAAAATTTATAATAAAAAAAGAAAAACCCCGAGACACACACAAAAAAAGAATTTTAAAGTAAGAAAAGAGAAAATGTACTTTATGGAACGAACTTTATATGTAGTTTTATCGCCGTGATAATCAAGATGACGAAATTTTGTACCATTCATACCATTATTATATAATTAATTTGTATAGCTGTTTAGCTGATAAATATCAGCTTATGAGGGAATCGATCCTTCCAAAAAGTCAGAAAGGAAAGACACTACACGGAATTTTAGTTTTAGAGTTTTTTTGAACGTCTTCAGTCAAGAGGCACTGTATAAAGCGCACATTCTTACGAGGCATATATATTTGTCCAAACATGCTTGTGTACCAATAAATGTGTGCACTTTTCACAACGTTTGTGTGCTTATTAGCCTTGTTATCAATTTGTAAATAAAATTAAAGCCCTTATTTGAAAGAGCAATCGCGACTTATTGACTAGCGTCGTTCCTGGCAATTGATAGAGTGTACTTTTGTGTTAACCGCCTTGCTTAAAATAACGTGTATAAGTCGATTTTAGCAGCCATTAACAGACCCCCTCAAACGAACCCAAACAGAACAACCTTTGCCTCTTTCCATTCAAGGAATGTATACCGCCTGTTCTCGTGGTCAACTGCGTCTTCTTCGCGCTCGGCTAAATGAAGACTGTTGTAAATGAAACATTGAAAACCCCAACTGACTGGAGGCAACTACAATAGGGCGAGAAGTCGAAATCTGGGGCTGCCGAGAAATGACTCCAAGTAGCTGTCAGAGCGAGAAAACGCGTTTCTCCCCCTTTCCCTCTCTAGTCTCCCCTCGTTTTTTTTTCTTCGTGAATTTTTCTCCCGCGCTCTACTATCTGAACGCCTGGAACAGGCTAGTGCTCTAGGAGGTCTATAGATTGAGGAAATGATGGGAGGTCTACAATATGGCTCATTTCTAAGGCCATAGCTTTTCGCTTGTGATTTGCAAGAAGTCCACTTACCAGTTGGGAGATTGGGTACGAGAAGAATTTTGGGGTATCGTACACAACATAGTCTGTGATTGGCGGTGGCTCGGGACATTTTGTGCAGTCTTACACCAAGTACTATCCCGTTTGAGGTTTGTGACGTACGTTTTCAACTGTGGAGGTAGGTGTTCACGTATGTCATTTATGCACCTATCAATGTTAAGCCGCAGGGGGGGGGAGGCCGGGTGTAGGCGGGGGATTTGACGTAACAAGTCTGCCCGTGGCAGGGACTTTTGATCATTCGTCGAGTCCCGGGGTCGGGACTTTTGACTTTAACCGTTAGTGGCCTGAGCTCCACCGACGCCATCTTGGATTTTCGGCGCACTGAGACCTGGTAACCAGCAGACATCAAAATGGAGGTTCAGGGCGGAAAAACGTAATGAGCATGCGTGAACTTTTTTGCCCAGATCCCCTGGCCGGGTTTGAAAAAATGGCGGGATTTCAAATATTTTATTGCCTAAAAATAAAATGTTTCCACTCATAACCTGGAGAGGACAGGCAATTTGTCTTCAAAAGTTGCAAGCTGTGGTTATAACCTTGTCGTTACTTAATTTTCTTGAAGAATACCTCATAGTAAAACGGAATTTAACAACATTAATTTACTTGCGTTGTACTGGAAATCTGCATGCGTAGGTCCGATTTTTTTCAAGATGCATTCACAAAATGTGTTCATATAAGGAAGTTCCTGGATATATAAGGTCCAGACCTCCACTGTGGATACAAAAACAACCAGGAGCCCATCAAATGGAGCTTCCATCTCCATTAATTTCTTGAGTCAACCCTTTCCCGAGTAGATTTATTAATAGAACAGCTTGTTTCCCGCGAAAAGTGTCATATTTCCGTGAGTCTCGTATGTCACCGTGAAAAAAATGAAGTTGGATGAAGTCGAACTCAGAAGCCCGTCCTTCGACCGTTTTCCTTTTTTACTATACGTCCATTTTTACAGTTTTACAGCCGCTGGGATCTGGGATGAAATAAAAGTTAATGAATTACCCGACTGAGACTGAGCATGAAGCGATGGGACAAAGGCAGCGAACTGAGGATCAAGGAAAGGTTCTTTGCGAGTGTTTGTTTTTGTGTTTTTTTTGCCGTCATACATTCCACATTCAAGCATGCACCTTGAAAAGAGTCGACGATTAAGCGTTCTGTGGACGATTTGAAACTTTTCGATGATCAGCGCCGAAAAAGTGCCAGGATCATTTATTTTTGTCATCGCCGCGGAGTGGATTTCGCCAGTTAAGCACCGCGTGCAAAAGCGATGACCTAAGTAGCAACTAAGGAGGAATGCTTCAGAAAAATTGCAGTCTTCCTTTTCAACTGACTTGTATCACCATGAGAGTTGCCTGATAAAACTGGCACTTGAAAAGTTGAACAGAAGACAACAGTTGCTCGACCGTGAAGCTAACTCAAAAGTAATTTGCTAACGGTGGAATTTGTGACATCGCGCTCCAGTCCAAAGACCCTCTTATCTCAAGAAAAACAAAATGGATTGTATCTGCGCCCAAAGAATTATGACTGACCAACAGGAGAATTCTCAGCAATTAATGTAGATGTTTAGGCCAATTCTTTCCTTCGAATTCGCATCTGTAGATCACTCTTTTGCGAGAAAACAATGGCTGGGCTCGGCGTTACAAAACATAGCAGGGAATCATCACACTAACTGACGGACAAAACAACCACAGTATTTATTCAGACAAACGCATTTCGGATAAAAACTTGAAAAACTAGAAATTTGATTAATATTGAGTCATTTAGCCGAAATAAGAACCTTAACGCTCAAAAAAATTGACTAAAGAAAACGAATCCTGTCAGAACTACAGACTGCAGGTAGTAGTTAATCGTTACGCATGTAACAGACCAGCTTAATGAGAGACAAGCAACCAAAATTAAGATTAACATAGTCAGAGTTTAAAACCCTCCACAGTATAATCTATCTGCTAGAAAGAAAAGAAAGGAAATCTCTGAGGGATGAAAACGCTAAAGTCACGTTTCACTAGCTTATGATTTTGTTTGGCCTGTCAGCACCGGATTTCCTGCTGTTTCATGAAGTACAATAGCTGTGTCATTTAGTCGTTGTGATTGGCTCTTCCCACCGTCGGCGCGGGAAGTCTCCCCTGGGGACCGTTCTAATTATAAATCTACTCGGGAAAGGGTTGACTCCAAGGGCTTGTATGGGAGATGGAGGCTCCATTTGATAGGCTCCTGAAACAACATATCTTTGGACAGTGATTTGCCCAAAAAAATTAACGCTTGCCCACAATGTGTTTGAAGTCACTGAACTTTGTCGCACTCGAGCTGATATTTTAAAACCCTCGCTCGATCGGACACTCGTAGTTTCACAGATCACTAAAATATAAGAAAAATCCTCAATGTAGCAGTTATTGCGTTGATATGTGGGCAGAAAAAAGGTCAATCTTTATCTACTAAAATCTTCCCGAAAATCGGTTTCAAAGCAACGATAGTTTTTTTAAACTAGCTCGTTTCGCGCAGATATATAAATTTTGCTTTGTGTTGTCAAGTTGAACACGCATAACATTTGTCAAAAACCTACGAGTAAGTAGGATTTCCTTCAAACAAAGTTAAAGTCACATTATTTCAAAAACTTCTTGCTGACAATGAAGAAACTAATTTTCTGTGCGAAAACAACCTACCTAAAGATCTTAAAAGCAAAAGATCAGTTGCAACTTAGCAGCCAAGCCATGATTCACCATTTAGCTATTTTCTGTAAGCTTAACTGGTCCATGCGAGGGTCTTCGTTTAAGCAAATTAAACTCAGTCGATCTTTAGAAAATACAGAAAACTGCACATAAGGGTGTGTTTTACTCGCCTCAGTCAAATCCAGCTGCAGCAATTGTTTACGGGAAAACAGTCAATTGTTTTGAAGTCACTGCCGGCAGTTGTCGTTCTCTACAGCGAGCGAAAAGGACAATTTGCGTACAGAAAGTTATTCTTATAAAAACAGAAACTTTCACAGTGCACTGGAAAACAAACTATGTATTGAAAAATGAAAAAAACTCTGACTATTATTACTTGAGCAATAGAAAAATGATCTTGACTAAGCTTGCTGGCCTTCTTTTTCCGAGAAAATTTAATAAGCGCACAAGTTTGTTCACTCTGACGCGTTATATTAAACAGCAATTGAATATGGTTCTTTGCCTGAAGACAAAGATAAAGCTGGTTCTGCAAAGGTAATAAATCTGGGCATGTAAAAAAAGTAACCGTATAACTACTAATGACAGAATACAAGCGGGTGTTAATTCAATCCGGCGAAATCAACTCATAAATTAATCGGATGCACAATCAGAAAAAATACTCGCCTCTTTAGAAATGTTCAAAACCTTTTATTCCACCTCTGACTGACGGAATCATCTGTTTTTCCTTTAACATTGGTTGTTCTGAATCCAAAGTAATTTTAAAGCGACGAAAAAAAAGCAAACACGTCAAATAAAAATGCTTTACAGGGAGCAAACGTTCGCACCTCGTGCATTTCACTCCAACCTCGTCCCCAGGGTCTTCTCGCTTTCCAATATGGCGGCGGCAGGAGAGAAGACCCTGGCACACAGCAGAAATCACGTGACTGATTTGTCCACGGAGAGTGGAAATTTATTCAAAATGGCGGCCAAGATAAAGAGTGAGAGGATCTGGGTACGAGGTCTTGAGACTGGTGAAAAACAAACAAAATGGCGGCAAAGGCAAACTCAAAAGAAGCTGAAAATATGAAAGAATGCACTTACAAGCCACAGGAATACGGTAGAATGATATAGCGATCTTATTTTCTGTTCAATGACCTTCATTTGTTTTAAGCCTGAATGTTCTGTAGCGTACACGGCACAACTGTCTACAACTTAATTTCTCGATACCGACCTTTTTTCACTGTTTACTTTTTTTGCCTACCCTGAGTGCCAGAGGTTCAGTTTTCTTTTTTCGTGAAAGGGGGAGCTTTTTCTAACCGTGAGCGCAATTTATTTCATCTTAGGAATTTCGAGAACAGACCTCAGAAGCCAGGGAATTTTTTGCCATGACGCTCTAAAACCTCTTCCGTTCCGAAATTCAACTAAGCATTAACTTAAGTCGCAGACACTTTAAGCTGATAAGTTATCGTCAGTTTTGTTACAGATCTTCATGAGGTTTTTGACCATTCTTTTTCTATCTGCACTCATTTTAACTGAACTCTGATATGTAAAAAAACAATTTTTTTTCTCAAAACAAGAACCAGAGAACACTATTTTGTTAAGACAATTTAAGGAAACTTTGGTTGAAAATGAAACAGTTCCTTTTCAGTTTGGATATTTTGTCACTTGATCTGGTGCAGGTAATAAAATTATTGTCAATCTTGATCTACCTCACAGTTTTTAGACTTTCTTATTGGCTTTTGATATCTAACCCTGTTCACAACGCTTCCGGGCAATAGAGATAGGGGCCTTATTTTATCTAGCAAAGACGCTGATATTAGTTCCCCACACAAAAAAATGCCAACTGAAAAAGCCCAAGTACAAGAAGGTTGGAGGTCAAGCAGCCGATGATCAAAAACAAATCCGAACTTCCAGTTGCTGAATAAACCATCTGGTCCACACAAAGTTTTACAGTTGTCATTGATTGATACAGTCTTTTATTTATTAGTGAAGAATAAGAAAAGGAGGGGAGGTGCGATGGGGGTTAAAAGAGAGGGGGGCTTATTGTTAAAAGTTTCTTCCACTGAAAAGGAGGGCTTATTTGAGAGAGTGGGGCCTTAATAGAGGATTTAATATGTTGTTATTGTTTTTTTTTTGGCCTCTCAGATGTAAAAAAAAAAGCATTAACCCCCCTTTAATAGCTACCGCAAAGTGAAGAGTGTTTCCATTGGTTGTAATTTAGCAATCCAAAATGTATTCTTCACTTTGAAAAAGATTTTTATTTTTTGAGCAAAAACTTTCTTAATCCCTGACTTTGGTTTATTTTACATATCACTTGGGGCTGCACTTTGCCATGACAATTTACAAATTGACTAAAGGCTAGACTCCAGTTGTTCAAAAATTTGATAGTCCTATCTGACTCATGTGCACTGTAAAAGTTCCTATCTCATTTGGAGATAATAATCTTTTAAGTCAAACACGCTTTGCGTGTCAGATGGGCCCTTTCGTAGTCTAATTGAGACATAACTTGGTAGTGGTGTGCTGATTATCTATCATAATCTATCATTGATCTGAAACCTAAAGCAAAGTGAGTACTGCTTAATATACAAACGTTCAATTGATTGTTGTGGAAAATACACAAAAACATTGTTAACAAATAAGGACATTAATACACCTGTGTTGTCTTTTTGATGGACTCTTAGTGTAGTTTATATGATGTTTAGTTGGTTTAACTATGTGACAGATAAGCTTCTGCTTGCAAGGTAGGTTTTTGTTTTATTCACTTACAAAAGTATTTTCAGTGTTGAAAGTGGTACACAGGGGTCACAAAACTATAATCTACTATAATTGATTATCAGTTTAATAGTTGGGTTAATCTGATTATTTCAGATGATATGATTATGATACAGACACTATGACTAAGACTAACCAACACCTTAAAGTAGACTTTGGAAGTATTTGAGCCAGCACATCTAACAGCTGCATCCTCACAGCCCAACACCTATACAAGCTAAAAGCCTTGCCTTGTCCCTGTGTGGCATTTTCCCAGGTCTTCTTGGTCAATTTATTTCTGTGACTTATCTTAGGCAAACTGGAGGGAAACTGTTTCACTATATTGCTTGGGGCCACGTGACCCGAAAATCATTGGCCATGACTAGGCAACTAAAAGCTCACTATGGTAATGGGGACTCTGGTGCAAAACACTTCAAAAGCCTTGGCATCCCTACATGAAAAATCTCGGGATCCGAATATGCTGCAGGCCCCTTCCGCTATTGTTTATTCAGTGGATAGTGATGTATGCACCCTTTGAAGCAGTTTATTTTTTAAAATCCAAATTTTAGAACTGAATTATAGCTGCTTCATAATCATACTCAGCTGGTTTTGGAATACTACAATGCCAGCCACTATTTCAGGTCCACAAACCCCCTTTTCAAGCATATGGTGACAAGAACAACATGCACACTTAGCCTACAGTAATTAGAAGCTCAATTAACAGGTTTTGGTTTGACAGAAAACGTATTTATCTTAGGATCACTGTCACCCCATCTAAGGGAATCTGGAATCTGGGAAATTTTTCTCTTGGAATCTGAAATAAAGGTCAAGTACTCTGGATCCCACTTATAATTGGAATCCAGAATCCAAGTTCCACTGACAAAGAATCCAGAATGCAGTATCCATGGAGCAGAATTAAGAATCCAAGACTGTCCGATTTCCTTGCATGGGCTGATCATTATTTTCAACTTGATAAAATAAAAGACATCATGTGCTTTCATTATTTTATTTTTGCAACTAGAAAGACTAACTAGAAATATGCAAGTTTTTCATTTCTGAGAAAAGGAAACAGTTTATTTTCCCAATGTCTCTGTATTTAGCTGTATTTTACTGCCTATGAAATGAGCAAATAATAATAAATTATCATTATTGTGACACTAAAACCTGAATAAATGAAAAGTCAGGATTAAAAATATCGAAGGATAGCGACAATATGTTTGGCTTCAATTTCTAGTTTTGTTTCGACATCTGCCTCTCTCGCTCCTCATGCCCCTTCAAAATCACAGTGAAAAAAATTAAAAGAAGGCCAGGTTAGGCCCATGCATGTTACGATCAAATGAAAAAAAAATGCTTCACTGGACAAAAAACTGCTGAGACAAACCACAGATTATGCACGATTTCCGTATAACCCCATACATTAATAATATTATGCATACAGCTATTGTTCAAAGAAAACAAAAGGCAGTTTGCAAACGGACAGCTAAATTTATTGATAAGCTGAAGCCTTGCAAGTATTCTTTGACAAATCGGGAATTAAAGAAACAAATCTTTAGTAATTTAAAACACACAAACCAAATAGAACGAACAACAGAAATACCTCTACGCCTTATAATATTCCCAGCGATTACCAATTCAGATATCACTATCTTCGAATCTTTGCCTTCCAACGGTACAGGCACAGTTTTCCGAACAATCAGACCCGAATTCTGTCCACCTTTTAGGTCTCAAACACTGAAGAAAGCACTTCTCAGCCTCTACGTAGCCCTCAAATCTTAACCATCTTTGTTTTGGAAGGAATAAACCAATGAGAGCGCACGTATGAACGCACCATGGAATGCACCAATCAGCGATCGTTTTAGTTCGCTGTGTGCCAGGGTCTTCTCTCCTTTCGCCGCCATATTGGAAAGCGAGAAGACCCTGGGGACGAGGTTGATTTCACTCAGAACTCCAGCCACAAACAAACACAGTCAACACACAGAAAATTCCCGCCTTGAGCCTGCGATAAGGGATGCGCAGAAGCTTGCGCAGAACGTTTTTCCGCTAAAAATGGAGGCTGCTTCAGTTTCCGTGAAGAAGGTAAGAAATCTGTGAAATTTTGTCGCTTAAAGAGCCCATCGGGCCGTTTTTTGCGTTTTGTTATGTCATCAGTGCCATGATTGATTATATTGCGATATTCTTTTTGTTTTTTAAGTCCTCTTATGGGGCTGAACGAAAGTTAAAGATCCAACGCGGCATAAGGTCCTTAGTACATGCCACTCACTGCAGAGAGCCCACATGTCAACTTGCAAGTTGTGCTAAGATGAAGCGTGTTGTGGAACACACTAATACTTGCAGGCCAAATGCAGGTGGATGCCGAATTTGTCAAGAGCTTATTCATCTTTGTTGTTATCACGCAAAGCACTGTTTAGAAAGGAAGTGTGTAGTACCGTTCTGTCGGCATATCAAACTCAAGCTCAGACAACCACAGGTGCAGCAGAGGTTTGCTCAGTCTCAGACTCTTCGTTGTCGTATGGCCATGATGCAGCGTCAAAGCATGCAACCTCCACCTCAAATGCCAGGTCAACCCAATGCAATGATGCCTGGTGTGCAGCAACAGTTCCCTCAAATGCAGCCTGGCCAACAAGGAATGCAGAACCCCATGCAGCAGGGAATGCACCCAGGCATGCCAAGTGGCGTTTCTGAGAATATGCAGCATGCCATGCAGAATCCTATGCAGCAAATGCCAATAGTGTCTCAAGCCAATGTCAGTCAACAGAACCAAGGAGTTTGCGGTATTTATAAATTTGTGTAATTTCAATGCGGTTTGCAGTTCTCTCATGTTATTCTGTGAGGTTTATACATATAACCTTCTGGCCCCAGTTGTTCAAAAGATGGGTAACGCTATCCACCGGATAAATCTCTATCTCCTGGATAGCACAATTGACTTCCCCTAGTACTTATCGACTGCGCTATCTACCTTTTGAACAACTGGAGCCAGTTTTCTAGTCCAGATGCTCTACCTCTGAGCAGTGGACTCGTGGGAGCTGAGACTACTTAACTGTAGCTTAGTGGTAGACCATCTGAACTAGTATCCAAAAGGTCATTGGTTCGACGACTATTGGAAATACTCAGATTTTTTTTACCGAGCCAGGGCTCGAAATAATTTCCAGAGAGTCTCCAGACACGATGAGTGGCCAATTCATTTTAGCTCGGTCAAGTACCATTTCAGTCCAGTCCAAATAACTCTTAAAACAGGGTCCCATGAAACAAAACTGGCATTATATATTTCCAGAAAAGTCATTGCTTAGAGCTTATAGCAATATTCAAAATACTCATTGTCAACAATAAAAAGTAATTACAGCGGAGAAATGAAAATAAGCTAATGTGTGTTAATAGGTCACTGTCTGTTAAGACTAACACGTAACACATTAAATATCATTATCATACACATTAAATTTGTCTGGCGCCTCCAGTTATAATGATTTCTGGTGTGTGAACCCCGATGTCTGTTTCAATGTGGGAATGGTAAACAACGGTTCTAGTTGCATTTCACCCAGAATTTCAGATCAAAGTTCCGCAATGCACAGCGACTCGCTACATCCTGATAACAACTGAAACAACTTAACAGCATGGAAATTTCAATTTATTTCATTTTCAATACAATCAAATGTGACAGGTCAACATGACCGGCAAGATGAAAGGTTGATCCGTCAACTCCCCAATCAGCCTGGACATTGTCCATTGACCAGGCATTATTTTGACTCCTGCGAGCCACCTGTGTCACTGACTAAAGAAAAAAACCACCTTTCTCATGTATTCAACAGACTTAAAATTCAGCATCACATTTCTATCATTATTATTATTTCTCAAATTACTTAAGGCAGAACACTCAACTTACCTACTTATTTCTAACACAATGTCATGGGCAAGGGATTACCAAAACAAAGCGAAAAGAGTTTTCAGTAAAAGTTGATCATTCTATTCTCAAAGAACAGTTTCGGGTTTTTTTGCAATTACTTAATTGCACTGCAATGATCATATCTTTATTAAAAGTTATTTGTAAAGCTGGAAGAAAATCTATTCTTGGTTTTCACATGACGTCACCAAAATTCAAACTAAGAAACTTCCTATTTTCATGAGCTATTACAGCACCCAAACACCTTCATTTATACAAATTTTTGTTTCAAAAGGGTTCTTCGTTTTGCAACAGAGGACACTTGAATTTCCGGGCTTTTGTTTGACACTGCATTTAGGTTGTGGCTGGGAAAGCTCTTATGTCAGTTAAAAATACTACCAATTTTTTGAAATTTTGGTATCAAAACAGAATAGATATTATACTTTAACCGTTATGAGTTCCTCAAGAGATGAATTCTCGCATTTGTAGGAAACTCAAATTTGAGATGTTTCTGTTGTTTTTCCAGTGGCCATATTTGCGCCCCTCAAAAGGAAAACCAACATGGCATCTCCATAGAAACCTTTATAAATTTGGGTAAAACGTTTTTTCTGAATATCTCAAATATGAAATGTTGCACAGACCTGACACTTGGTAAGCTGTTTTGTATGTTCATTTTCTTTCAAAAAAAAGAAAATTTACATAATCTTTTTAAATTAATAATTACTACGACTCAATTTTTCAATCTTTACTTTTGGGGCTCCTTATGTTTACAAAGCTCTCAATGGATAATCCCCCTTTTGTACGACAAGAGCACAAATGTTGATTACGTGTTTATCTTTGCTCGCTCATCACTCTTTGTATTGGACTGTGTGTCTCCACTCACCTGAATGCTAGTTTATGGAACTGTTAGTATCCCCCTTTTGCCCCCCTCCATATGGAAGAGTTTTGAAGTGAGTAACACATTTGTCTCGAAAGAAAAATCTGAGTACTCCTGAATTCAAGGAGTTGAACCTATGACCTTCTGGCCCCAGTTGTTCAAAAGGTGGATAATGCTATCCACCAGATAAATCTCCAAAACAATTCTTGAGTTATATTTTATTTTTATTTTCATTTTTTGTACAGGCATGAAAGAAAACCAGGGATTAAAAGAAGCAAACAAAGGCTTGGATTAGCTGGTAAGCTTTATTGATATGTATTTTCCCTGGAATGCACTAGTGGTTACATATTGTCCTTTGTTTAAATGTTGTTTTTTTGTGGTGTGCATGAAAATGCATTAGCAGAGAAAAGTAACATTCACTCCTAGATAAAGTTATGGTAAGATCATTTATCGCTCAAAATCTTGTACCAGCCTAATAAAACATCTTGGTGGCTGTTGATTTAACCTGAGATCAGGCTCTGTTTTCGTTTCGCTTGGAAAATTACATTCCGGCGGGCAAGGCGAAATGAAAAGAGAGCCTGATACAAACCTTCCACGAAACGTCTGCTGCCCACTTTTTTGATTGATTGACATTTGCCGAATCAGCCAACTAAAATTACTTCCGTTGCTTGTTTTTCGAGTATACAAATTTTTCACGAATGGGAAAAATGCAGACTGGCTGAGTTAAAAAATACCTTTTATCTGTCTATTCTTTCAGCTAAAAATAAAACAGTCAGCACAATCACATTTAACTTCTTGCGAAATTACATGTAAGGGAGATCTCGAAGGTTATTTCTGTTGACGTAGAAGGTAAAAAGTTTTTGAAAAGACGGCAAAATGATGTTCTACTAGTTTTATTATTTTGGCTTGGCGCGCTCGAATTTAAAATACTGAAATTCCTATTTTTCTGTTGCCTTAATATTTTCCTCGGCAATTTTCCCCGACTTTCAGTACATAAATCTTTAAAAACAAAAGCAAACAGCCAACGAGCGAGGACACCAGTTTTCCTGGTTTATATTTTACAAAAAGCGAAGGCAAACAACCAGTCTGTTACCTACAAAAATTCCTTGAACAACGATGTGATATTTTTCGTCTAATACTTCACAGTTGGCGATTGAGGTTTCTTTCGCAGCGAGTCTCCGCTTGCGTACCCCGTTCAGAGAAGTCATTCCTGGCTAAACTTTCAGATGAAACCAGTTTTTAGATGGACGGTTTTTTGATTGCACTCGTTTGTTGGTAAATCAAAAGGCACCTTGTTAGTGGTCAACAACTTGCAGAGGGATTCAACTCCGCGATACACTCACATTAGTTCCGTAAATAAAGCAAATCCTGAGAAGATATGAACAACCATATGAATTTTCTGAATTTCCATGGCACATATTAAGGCATATTTTCCCACTATAAGACCATAAAACAATAAAAAAGACAGCAAAATCGATCCTTCTCTCTGCCGACAACGGATCATTCACAAAAACAACCACGCAAGGAATAAGCGCTTTCAACTTCCGGCGTTTCCGACAGCCAATCAAATCTTGTGGCATTGTTCTAACAGCCAATCAGTGTTACGGCCAAAATCTGGCCGTAACAAACACAAACGTGAGAGAGTTTGTATCAGGCCCAATTTCAGCGGTAGCCGTTAGAGAGAATGTATGAGAACCACTAAAATTGGGCCTGATCTCAGGTTACTGTTGATTGTGTCCAAGAAGTATTTGGAAACTGTGCAAAATTTCCATGTGGTCACATGCAACAAAGAAGGTCTACCAGGAAGAAAATTATGCAT
>OZ037784.1:31264819-31352319 GCA_964035525.1 Porites cylindrica | reverse complement strand
ATAAACAGTTACGTTATGGGGAAGGGAGGTAAGAGGCTGGGTATTTTGATTTTGTCAAACACAAAATACAAGTTTAATGTTTACTACATTTAGGGGTGGGTCTAGAGGTGGGAATTTTCAGCCACGTGGATAAGTCACTTTTGTACCCCATTCTCAAATGTTTCAGCTCACCAACCCCATACTTACAGCGGTGATTATATTGGCGTGAACACCTCAAATATGTCTGGAATGTTTATTGTGTTGCAACCAATCACAGGTAAGATCTTCACACCACAGAAACCACAGGCAACGAACGGTTTCCGATCGGTCATGGAACAAATTATTTTCGTTTTGTTTAAGGATACAAACTGCCTTAATAGGAATTTAAAACATCGCTGTTCCCCAAGATCAGTGCCAAGGACCGCATCCAGTACATCGTTCGATTTTAGAAAGAAAAGGTCAGAAAAGTCTTAGAAGCCAACGCGACGCGACGGCGACCAGCTTTCCATGTAACGACATATCACATGAAGACAATAAAAAGTGAACAATCGTGATGTTTTCGTTTCTGATAGCACAGTCCTTGCTAATATTTTTTTGTAGAACAAGGGGATTCGATTTGTGTGGACTAACGATTGAACCTTCGAACTACTATCTACTACCTACGATCAGGCGCAACTACCGATTTCGATCGTTACAAAAAGTTTGAAAACTCGCGCGCCAAACCGTCGCGTGCGTAGGCCCGGCACATCGGCTTTGTAATTTATTTCAAAATCGCTCAAACCTTTATTCTTCGCTATTATAGCAAATACTGTAAACAAATAGGAAGGAAAAGCAATTGTTTACTTGTAAAAAGACTGAATGTTAAAACAAAATGAAAATAATTTGTTCCGTGACAGATAGGAAACCGTTCGTTGCCTGTGGTTTCTGTGGTGTGATGATCTCGTCTGTTGTTGGTTACATCACAATAAACATTCCAGACATATTTCAGGTGTTCACGCCAATATGATCACCGCTGTAACACCTGCCAAATGAAGTATCAACAGGTCCTAATGTTAATCCATTATTTTTGCAGATTTTCTACCAAAAGATGGTCTATTCAGAAGAGAGGTCAGGTTTTCCATGGACAGAACCCCATCACAAAACAGTATTATCCCAAATTAAGGAACTAGAAAGAGAAAACAATGGCGGCATGATATTTGGTTTAGTAAATCAACGTTTTGTAGTATTGATTTTAACATTAGGAAAGAGGATAAGGGTAGGGATCAAATCATAAAGATCTGTTAATGTTTAGTACTCGTATACGATGGTAGGCAGTCAAAAGGAAAATTGTATCTTTACTTAAATGTTGGGCTCCTCATAAGAGTCAGGTAATTTTCAAAAATACACCTTAACTTTTTAATCAGCTTTTATTAAACTGCTGCAAATTCAAGATGGCATTTTTTCGAAAAATAAATTTATGGGCGTGATTCCTCAAATTTTTGTCATTCATTGTTCATTATTAAATCAAGTGTCAAATAATTAACAACTTGAGGCAAGAATTCATACGGGTGGGATATTTGCTCTCCTAACCATTTATCATGAGAGAGATTTTACATAAAATGGTACTAATTGGGAAGTCAAATGCTAGGTGCTTTCCTTTTTTATTTGCTGGATTTTTTTACTTTTTTGAGCCATTTTCCCGATATTTTACTCTGAAATTTTTATCCTACCCATAAATGTCAACCATAAAAATTTTCCCATTATGGTTTATCATGGCGTCTAGGATATAACGGATATGGGAGTGTTATAGAATGATTTATGAAATTCCTACATGGAAACCTGGACCTAAGTGAGTTTTTAATTTCTTACCTGTATTTCATTCAATAGGAATGTTACCCAAACCCAAGTAAAATAAATAACTAGGTTTAAGGTTACCCAATAGTTCCAGGGTCGTTGCTAAGATTTCAAGTTGCCGTGTAAGTGCCACAAGTAGGCGGGGAATCAAACTGCTAGGGATTTCTTTTGATTCTGTTTTTCTTCTATTTTTGTATGAAAGTAGCTGGGGACCACATTCGTAGTAGCCGGACGAGATCCCCGGCCCTCCAGCTCTTAATGACAGCCAAACTAATACACTGTAAACACGAACTATTATTATCATTATGTACTTGGGATGGATTCCTTCAGTTTAGATCTTAGGCGGGGTTCTCCCTCGTCTTCAGTGCATGGTATAAAGCAACTAAAATAAATGTGCAAAATTAAGTGCTCATTAGTATGGTCCGATTTTATTTTATAAATTGGTGTTTTTTGTATAACGTCTCTTCAGCAGTCGTGCATGAGTTGCTATTGTTTCTACGTATCTCCGTCACAAAGGCTGGTGAAATCACGTACCAAACATATTGTATTAACTTACTGGGAAAATGGCATACAATGTATCACAGATTTATTTTTTCAGCTATAAACTGAAAATTTAAAAGAGAATAGCATTCTTTGAATGAACAGATCTTGAACTTTTCCTGAATCAATTGTCCTCCTCTCATATTTACAGTATCTGGATGTTTGCTTATAGATGTGGTGGATGGCCATTGTATTATAACGAGTCCATCCACCCTTAAACAGGTCCCCCTGCATGCCCTCGTACCCTTCTTGACCAGAGGCTGTAGATTGGTGGGGAAGCTAAGTTAGCACTGACTTTATAGGCCCCATTTATATGAAGAAGAATTGTCCCGGGAAAGGTTTTCTCTTCCTTTAGCGATCAATTATCTGAGAATAAAACTGACCCTTTTGCCCAAGCTAACAGCGCGCGCGCATGCTCTGATTGTCTAAAGCAGGGATCGCGTATGCGTTCAAAGTGTCTGTGTGGAGAAACGTTGGCCCCCTACGATCGAAAGGGTGAGCGGTCTACGCGCGGCACCCTTAAAGCCGAGCGTAAACTTATGAAACGTTGGCGGTCAGGGCGGCTAAAGAAGGAGAGTGACCCTTATACCCCGGACAACGTTTCTACATATAAGCGAGGCCTTAATTGGCTTAGCGGTAATAGGCATCGTGACGTGACCTGACCTAACTATTGACTTTCCCAGTTTATACTAGGAACAAACGGCCCTAGCGTTTGAATCAAAAACTGTTCATCTTTATTTAAGTAGTGTAGTAAGGACCGAATTGAGTTCCTTTTGGGAAGAATCTCTTAAAGTAGGGAAGGCATACATTATCGGAAACGTGCATAGTCATTAAGACAAGCAATGCAAACTAGCTTTTTTTAAAAAAATGTAATATACGCCCTTCCACATTTCCCATAATACACCTTATTTGCCCCCCGAAGATTTTGCATAACCCTTGTTTTCATTTCTCCTGGGTATTATAGTTGTCCCAAGAGAAATTCAAAACATTGGTTATGCAAAATTGGGGGGGGGGGGGGGGCAAATGAGGTGCATGCATTATGGGAAATGTGGAAGTGGAGCAGGAAACGTGATTTTTTACTCTTCATCCGCCATTTGCACATCTCCTACACGCCTTGCTTGCCCTCCAAAAATTTTCCATAACCTTACACTTAATTTCCCCTGGGTATTACAGTCGTCCCAAGAGAAATTAAGGACTGCTTATGCAAAACAAGGTCTATTATAGAAGATGTGAAAATGGCGAGTTCTCCCTTTTAGCTTTTTTACCTTTCCTTTGTTTACGAAAAGGGCAAATTTGACAAGAATTTATAACATATTTATCACCCTAAACCTAATTAACACAGGATGATAAAAGAGGCATGTCGATAATTGGGGGTCTTACGAAAATGACATTTTGCGAAATTGGCAAATTTGCCAATTAAGGATTCATCAAAGGTCAAAAAAAAATTTAAATGAAAACAGAAGAGGCCTATTGGCAGTTGGCGATTTTCACGAGAATGGCAAATTGGAGAAAATGGGGAAATGGGCAAGAATCCATTAAAAGGTTTTGCAAAACCTCAAATGAGGTGACAAAGAGGGAAATCTTGACAAATGGCGATTATAAGAAAATGGCAAATTTTGGGCGAAAGAGAGAAATTTGGGCAAGAATGGTGAGTATGCCAAAAAGTCTCTGGCCAAATATTCACATAAGATGACAAAAAAGGGCATCTGGACAAATGGCGATTTATTTGGCAAGAATTTATAGGTTAGGTCCAACACCATCTCGAGTTTTAAAAGATCACTAAAGACGTGCTTGTTTACTAAACTCAGTAATAAAGGATCATTGTTTTTATAGATTTGTATATATTCCGTTAGTTTAAATTTTTCCCTTTTTTTTAACATTATGAATAAGATGGTTTAATAGTTGCTTTAGTTTTAATTTTTTCCTTTTTTACTCATTGTAAATATAATAGGATATGGTTGTAAATTTGTAAATATTTTTCAATAATGTTGTTTACATGACTGTAAAGCGCCTTGAACATAGGATAACAGCGCTATAGAAATAAAGTTATTATTATTATTATTATTGGCAAAAATTAAAACAAGATGACAGAAGAGGCATGTCGATAATTGTGGGTTTTACGAAAATGAAAAATTTTATGAAATTGGCGAATTTGGAGTCATCAAAGATCTGGCGAAAATTTTAAATGAGACAACAAAAGAGGCCTTCTTGGTTTGCAACCACGTGACAAGGCTGCCATGTGGGGGGGTCAATACAATAGTATTTTTCTTTAAGTATTAACACGAAAATAGAGTTAAGTTCCGAGAGGAGAGAAATGCTTTTTTTTCTTCAGCACCAGCATGGCCGCCGTGACGGCGAGTGCAAACCAGCAATATTGACAGTTATCGATTTCACGAAATTAGGTTTGGCAAAAACTCAAATGAGGTTAGAAAGAGGGAGATCTTGACAAATGGTGATTATAAAAAGAAAATGGCAAATGTAGGCGAAAAAGGAAAAAAATTGGTCAAAAATGGAGAGTTCAAGGGTTTGGCCAATTACAAATGAGATGACAAAAATGGGTATCTTGACAAATGACAATTTTATAAAACTTACAAATTTGGCAAAAAATTTTAAAAAGTTTGGCAAAAAATTGAGCAGGATGACAAAAGAGGCATGTCGATAATCGTGGGATTTACGAAAATGACATATTTTGCAAAATTCGCGAATTTGGCAAAGGACTCATTAAAGGTCTGGCAAAAAAATTAAATGAGACAACAAAAGACGGATCTTGACAGTTGGCGATTTTCGCGAAAATGGCAAATTTGAGAAAACGGGGAATTGGGCAAGAATCCATCAAAGGTTTGGCAAAACCTCAATTGAGATGTCAAAGGGGGGAATCTTGACAAATGGCTATTACAATAAGAAAATGGCAAATGTAGGCGAGAACGGCAAATTTCGGCAAAAATAGCGAGTGTGCCAAACATTCATCAAGGGTTTGGCCAAATATTCAAATAAGATGACAAAAAAGGACATCTTGACAAATAGCGATTTTTCAAAAATGACAAATTTGGCAAAAATTTATTTAAGGTTTGGCAAAAATTAAAACAAGATGACAAAAGAGGCATGTCGATAATTGTGGGTTTTACGAAAATGACATATTTTGCGAAACCGGCGAATTTGGCAAGGACTGAGAAAATGAAACAACAAAACAGGCATATTGACAGTTGGCGATTTACACAAAAATGCAAATTTGAGAAAATGGGGAATTGGGCAAGAATCCATCAACGGTCTGGCAAAACCTCAAATGAGGTGACAAAGAGGGTAATATTGACAAAAGGTAGATTTCGACAAATATGGCGAGTGTGCCAAAAAAATCATCAAGGGTTTGGCCAAATATTCAAATGAGATGACAAAAAGGGGCATGTTGATAGCTGGCGATTTTTAGGACAATGACAAATTTTGCAAAGATGGCGAATTTGGCAAGAAGTTATCAAAGGTTTGACAAAAATTTACAAAGACATGACAAAAAGGGGCATCTTGACAAATGGCGATTATAACACAAATGGCAAATTGGGCAACATTTCATTTAAGGTTTGCCAAAATTCAAATGAGATGACAAACGAGGCATGTCGATAATTGTGAGTTTTACGAAAATGACAAATGTTGCAAAATTCGCGAATTCGGCAAGGATTCATCAAAGGAGTGGGAAAATTGTCTGTTGATAATTAGCAAGAATAGCAACTTTGGCTACAATGGCGAATTTGGCAAGAACTTATCAAAGGTTTGGCAAAATTTTGAACAAGATGACAAAAGAAGGATGTCGTTAATTGTGGGTTTTTACGAAAATGCCATTTTTTGCGAAATCAATGAATTTCTGGAAAAATCCATCAAAGGTTTGGCAGAGTTTAAATGAGACGGCAAAAACGGGCATCTTGGGCAATAAAGGCAAAAAGGCTACCTTGACAATTACTGATTTTTCGAAAAAGGCAAATTTTTGCCAAAAATGGTGAATTTGACAAAGGTTAATCAAACGTTTAGCAAAAACTCATAAATGAGTTGACAAAAAGAAAGCATGTGAAAATTTGGGTACCAGTTGAGATTGAACCTCGTGTGGTCCCTGATCTAATGGTGCTGAAATGACAGAAAAATATCTGACAATCGACGTGACATTGTTATGAAGAAAAAATAAAGCATTTTTATTGTCGTTGACGAAGATAGGTCCTCTGACTAAAAAACTTCCATCAATGCATCGAGATGGAATTAACTAATTAAGAACACCGTACTAAAAGTAAGCTTGAACAAATGTGGCTATAGAAACGCAAGTAATTCCTGTAGTCATAGGTGCATCATAAGTAATCAACAAAACAATGTGTTTAGCTGTTTGATTTTTGGCAGTAACCTGTGTACAGCCACCCTCTACCCTCAACAGAAAAACTCGATGAGGAAAAAGATCAGTTTTTTTAAGCATCATTTTCCATTATGTTTCCCGCGAATTGAAACATAACTTATATATATATTTCCTTGTTTTCTGTTCTTGCTGATGGGGATGTGCTGCTGGGCGAGGTCGCATTTTCACGTCTAGACTAGCTATAATGAGGTTGAACATTATAATGGTGTCGCACATTTTGAGAAGGAATTCTACAGAAGATTCGCGGTTGAAAAGTTGACTTTATAAGGTAGATGCATAGAAAGAAAGTGACTACATATATTGTGATCGCGTAAATTACATTTGTCAAGAAGTGAATAAGATGGCTTCTATAGGGTCCTCAGAATAGATAGTATAATAATGGGGTAGGGGTTCCGAAAGGCCTTCGGCTTAAACCCAGCAAATATTATGTAAGTTTGGCAGTCAGGGTTCAGAGAAAGATACTAATCCAAAAAAGTAGAGACTTCCAAGTTATGGTTGACAGGACATTCACCCACCTTTAGAACATCAATGACACCACAGTGCAAATTAAACCGTCTGTAATTTTAAACAGTGAGATTTGCCGATTAACCTCATCTACAACCAATGAACGTACTCCTACCATAGTATAACCCTTTCCGTTTCGACCAACTGCACTGAACAATAAAGACTGCCCTTTTTTAAAAGACAAAGACATCATTTGAAATAACATAAGCGTTTCAAAAGATGGGCCTGTTGCAAAGTCTTATTTTGCGACATTTCAAACTATGGTGCTGTTTCGATACCACACTGCGTTATTGCAAAATACGGGGTGTTTAACTCTTCTGTTCTCAGCTCAAAAATCACGTCCAGTCAATTGACCCGATCGGCGTCAGAAAGTCATTGCTGGCAAAAAAAGGAGCACTGTACTGGGACCAGGGTTTGCGCTTACGCATAATGTGGTCTGACAATTGTGACGTATTTTGCGTTAACTCAATCTGTGTTCTATGTTTTAAGACCAAGGTTTGCGCCAAAAAAATATCGCAAACCGAGTCGAACGTAAAGAGTCACATTTTGAGATAAGTCTTTCCGTGTCCTCCCAAATAACCAGGGGAACCCAACGACGGTGTCCTCCCAAATACACTGAAATACATTTTCAAAGGCCCTTTTTGAGGGGCTTATATTCGGAGGGAAATTTGCGTTTAAAATCGGCTAGGCTTATCCTTGGAGGGAAATTTGCGTCTCAAAATCGAGGGGGCTAGCTTACAGTTAGAAGGAAATTTATGTCAGTAATTTGCAGAAAGTTTTAACTGAAACTCGTCTTGAGAACTTAGACCTTTCTAAAACACAGCCATACAAGTAGTCTAAGTATACTTTGTCTATATGGACCGAAGAAATCCAAGCCAAGAGTGAGGAGTGAACTACGCAAACAGAAATAAACTGTGACACTTTCTAACTGCAATCATTTGGGGCTTGTGATAGTTCTTTGGCAAAGACAAAAATTTATATATTTTTGCTTTGTTTTGTTTTGTAATTGAGGGCGATTTCCAAGTCCAAGACCCCCGGGGCGGGGGCTTATATCCGGAGGGACGATTTTACGGAGGATTTTTTGCGTTACGAATATGGGGGCTTATATTTGGAGGGGCTTAATTTCGGAATTTTACGGTATTTTCCAGAAAATTTTAGATGCAGATTAACGTATTACGAAAGTTAGAATTTTTCTGGTTCCTCTCTCCATCACATTTTCGAATCCGAATCCAAATTTTAGGTTTCCTATTTTGTAAGAAATTTTTAGCCTTCCTCAAGTGATAGAAAATTCTAGGCAATATATTTGCTTCTACGAGCAGCTATTTTACAGAAAATTATCGTTGGGTTCCCCTGAATAGTCAGTATTTTGCTACAGCGCGAAATGTGGTTCCCAGATCGTGGACTATTTATAGGCTTCGCTTTAAAGGCCAGGATTTGAGTTATCTCAAACTGTGGACTGTGGAAAGAAGTCACATTTTGCGTTAACTCAATCTGTGCCCTACCAATCAATCACCGAAAGTCACACACCTTTCTAGAAAAACTAGTGATTTTACAACCGTTCAGCCTTCATATTAAAAACGGAAACACTAACTGTTTCCTGCGCCAATCAAGAATACAACAAAATCAGCGAACTTACGCATATTATGCTTAAAAGATCACCAGTAAAGACCTGTCTTTGAACGCTTTATTTGCATAAGGAACAGAATCAGTTAGTGTCGTATTTTCGTAAGCCGGTTCGCTTTTTATTCGAGTTCACAATATTCATAAGATGCAGAGTTGATTATGATCTGTATATGGACTTAGATGGTGAAAATATTTTTGCAATTTGACTTGTCGGTCGACCGAGTGTCGACCGACTATCGACCGAGTGTCGACCGCTATATCAACCGATATCTCGGTCGACATTACCCACAGTAAACAAGATCCGACAAGTCTTAGCTATCTTAACGGATGTGGGCTAAAATTAAGTTGATCGATACGAAAATGAGAGACGGAGTAGAAACTGCACAATCCGCTCTTCATATTTTTATAACATGGAAAAACGTGAAATTTAACTTTAACGACCCACAGCCGGTAATTGTTTTTTTCGAATTCTTAATGTAAAATGCCAAAAGAACATTAAATATACTCTCCTTCGCAGCCTTAAAATCCGAAATTGTTGATTCGGCCACCATGTTTACTTAACCTTGCAAGACAAATTTTACTACCTTCCCCGACCCGCTAAAATTGCAAATTTTGCTCGAAGACCAAACTGCAACGGAGGTTCTTTTCCAGTCCTATGCCGCGACTACCACGATAGATCGCTTGACCTGATTGGCTTGCATATCACATTACGTCAGAGCACATGTTCACAAGATAGGACATAAGTACAACGGTACACATAGCCTGCAGTGCAGGCGTTTTTTAACGAAAACTCGGAGGTACATTGATCGTGGCCGCCATCTTGAAAAGCAACGAAAAAGATTAAGGGGGAGGGGCGGTGGAAGGGGGGAGGGGCTTATTTTAAACCCATCTACCTCTCCCTTAAAATCACTTTTTGACTCGTCCCAACTCTCTGGTAGTATTAACGTCCAAGATGGCGGGACAACGTCATTACTGAAAACAATTCATGGATCCCGCTCCAAAATACGCCTGCTTTGCAGGCTACGGTACACAGGCTAGCTGGAAGCTGGAAGACTCAAAAACTCGCTCGGACCACGTGACCCGAGACGCACCGCGCGCAATGAGGCCTAGGGACTGAGGAGCATTACGTAAACGTGGTCTAAGCTTCCGTGTGGCACGAAATTTTTGCGGGTTCTAATTTTTGCGATTTTTGCGGTTTTTCCAGCGATCTGCAAAAATAAGTTCCCGCAGATGAAAAGTACCGCAAACATTTTTCCCGCAAAAATATACTCCAGAGTAAATATTCTCTAACTTAAATTCGCTACACAAAAATACAGTTCTAAGAAATCGTGTCTTTTCAGTCAAAATGTGTCTCTTTCATTCAGAAACAACGAAATACTGGTTTATGGCTTGAAAATATGTATTACTATTGGACGTACTCAATAAAAACGAAAATATCATCAACGCTGGGTACTGGGTACTTTCTAAAAATCACAAAAATTAATTCCCAAGACAAGTCCGAAGTTCTCGTAATATTTTCTTCCTATCGACCTCGGCCACCACTATCTTCTGTTGATATATGTAATGAGACCTTATCCTGCTCCCCCAGTGCACGCACTATTGGAGTTATCTTTGATCAGTCCCTTTGTATGGTACCTCATGTCAATGCAGTCTGTCAATCGTCCTTTTTCCATCTTCGTAACATTGGTTTCATACGCAAATATCTTACTTATGATGCTGAAAAGGTCATTAATCATGCCTTCGTAGTTTCTAAACCTGATTATTGTAATTCTTTATTGTACGGCCTACCAATTCCTATCTTATTCAGAAGCTTCAACATGTTCAAAATTCTGCCGCTTTCCTTGTCAACCAGTGTCCAAGATTTGCCATATTACTCCAGTCCTGAGAGATCTTCACTGGCTCTCTGTCTCCTTTCGTATTGAATTTAAAATTATGTTAATTACTCACAAAGTACTACATGATACAGCTCCAATTTATATACAGGAACTCCTTCAATTGTATACACCCAGCCGCAATCTTAGATCCTCTAATAGAAATTTATTAGTTAAACCCTATTTTAATCTCAATTCGTATGGTAAACGAGCTTTTTCTGTTGCTGCTCCGGAACTTTGGAATAACTTACCTGAGGATATTAAATCTGCAAACTCAATTGATGATTTTAAACGCAAACTTAAGACATTTCTTTTTATGCGAGCTTATGAATCGTGATGTTTTTATTTGTTATCTGATTTTTTATCTATTGTGTACATTTATCTATTTTGTAGTTAGCGTCTAGTTTTAATGTCAATTTCTTGTGATTATTTTTACTTTTTAGTTTTATCTAATTTAAACAGCGCCTTTGAATCTTGTAGAAAAGGCGCTATATCAATGGGTTATTATTATTATTATTATTATTATTATTATTATTATTAAACCAATCTGTCCCAATCGCAAAAATTAGTTCCCGCAAAACACAAAAAATCACCAATCCGCAAAAATAAACTCCTGCAAAAATTTCGTGCCACACGGTAGTCTGCCACACAGCCGTTTTTAGTGTCGTCACGCAACTCTCCTCGCCAGAGGTATATTAAAGATGTTAGCCGCCTTCCCGTGACAGGTGCTCTAGGAGGTCTAAAGATTGAGGAAATGATGGGAGGTCTACAATATGGCTTATTTCTAAGGCCATGACTTTTCGCTTGTAATTAAGCGAGCAAGTCCAGGTCCGAGGCGAAACTTACCAGTTGGAAGATTGGGTACGAGAAGAATTTTGGTGTATCGTACACAACATAATCAGCGATTGCCGCATGGTGCACTTGGTGCAACTCTTCTTTTGCCGGTTGTTCTGGATCTAGTTTTATAGGTTGCCAAAAAAGCCATTTTCATTATGTTTCGTTTGCCCGGTGCTGGTGCATCGCCCGATAAAGCTGCTTTAGAGGAAGAGAAAAGGAGAAATAGGAAGAATGTTTGGTTTACAATGAAGGCTTTCCTGGCCTATGTGGCTCTACTTAGATTAGGTAAGCTACAATTGTAGATTTCGATTAGATTAGTGTTGAATTAGGTGTCTATACGTATACCTGTGCGGTTTTTGTGGTGTTCGTAGCCCTCTTTTTTTGTCTCGAAAGAAAAATCTGAGTGCTCCTGAATTCAAGGAGTTGAACCTATGACCTTCTGGACCCAGTTCATCAAAAGGTGGATAACGCTATCCACCAGATAGATCTCTATCCACTGGATAGCACAATTGACTTCCCCTAATACTTATCGACTGCGCTATCAACCTTTTGAACAACTGGAGCCAGTTTTCTAGTCCAGATGCTCTACCACTGAACATTGGACTTGTGGGAGCTGAGACTATTTAACTGTAGCTTAGTGGTAGACCATCTGAACTAATAACCAAAAGGTCATTGGTTCGACTACTGTTGGAAATACTCAGATTTTTTTTCTGAGACAGGGCTCAAAATAATTTCCGGAGAGTCTCTAGACACGATGACTGGCCAAATTCATTTTAGCTCGGTCACGTACCGTTTCTGGCCAGTCCAATTTGTAAGATAAATAAGTCTTAAAACAGGGTCCCATGAAACAAAACTGGCATTATATATTTCCAGAAAAGTCATTGCTTAGAGCTTATTGCAAAATTCAAAACACTCATTGTCAACAATAAAAATTAATTACAGCGGAGAAATGAAAATAAGCTTATGTGTGTTAATGGGTGACTGTCTGTAAGACTAACGCGTAACACATGAAAATAATATCATTATCAAACACATTTAAAAATTTGTCTGGCGCCTCCAGTTATGATGATTTCTGGTGCATGAACCCCGATGTCTGTTTCAATGCGCTAATTGTAATCAATGGTTTTAGTTGCATTTCTCCCAGAATTTCAGATCAAAGTTCTGCAATATACAGCGACTCGCTACATACTGATAACAACTGAAACAACTTAACAGCATGGAAATTTATTTCATTTTCAATACAATCAAATGTGACGGGTCAACATGACTGGCAAGATGAAAGGTTGACTGGTCAACTCTCCAATCAGTCCGGACATTGTCCATTGACTGGCAATTATTTCGAGTCCTGCAAGCTACTTGTGTCACTGACTGAAGAAAAAAAGGGAATTACCGAAACAAAGAAAAAAGAGTTTTCAGCAAAAGTTGATCATTCTATTCTCAAAGAACATTTTCGGGTTTTTTTGCAATTACTTAAATTGCATTTACCACTGCAATGATCATATCGTTATTTGAAATTATTTGTTAAGCTGGAAGAAAATTGATTCTTGGTTTTCACGTGACGTCACCAAAATTCAAACTAAGAAACTTCCTATTTTCATGAGTTATTACTGCACCCAAACACCTTTATTTATATAAATTTTCAGTCCAAAAGAGTCCTTTGTTTTGCAATAGAGGACACTTGAATTTCCAGGCTTTTGTTTGACTCTGTATTTAGCTTGTGGCTGGGAAAGCTCTTATGTGGGTTAAAAATGCTACCAATTTTTCGAAATTTTGGTATCAAAACAGAATAGATATTATACTTTAATGGTTATGAGTTCCTCAAGAGATGAATTCACGCATTTGTAGGAAACTCAAATTTGAGATGTTACTGTTGGTTTCCAGTGGCCATATTTGTGCCCCTCAAAGGGACACCAACATGGTGTCTCCATAGAAACCTTTATAAATTTGGGTAAAACGTTTTTTCCGCATATCTCGCATATGAAATGTCGCACAGACCTGACTCTTGGCAAGCCGTTTTGTATGTTCATTTTCTTTCAAAAACCAGAAAATTTACAGAGTCTTTTTAAATTAATTACGACAACTCAATTTTTCAATCTTTACTTTTGCAGCTCCTTATGTTTACAAAGCTCTCAATGGATAATCCCCCTTTGGTACAACAAGAGCACAGATGTTGAATATGTGTTTATCTTTGCTTGCTCATCACTCTTTGTATTGGACTGTGCGGCTCCACTCACTGAATGTTAGTCTATGGAACTGACCATTAAAATTAACAGGTGCAGGTTCGACGAAAACTTTCACTTTTAATGGCTGGTGAAATTTCTGGATATTTTTATATACTGTAACAAAGAACTGCTGGAAAAAAAGATTACTGACCACGCAGAGGTTGCTGGATTTCTTCCTTTTAATTTGGGCAGGAATGTTGCTTTAAACGTCGAAAAAGTAGTTCATCTACTTGTATGTTTGAATTCACATGCATCAGGACCTCTTTCGCCAAGATGCTACTCTTATAAAGTAGGCTATGAAATAAAATTTATCACTTAAAACATGCAAAATTTAAGTTCACTTTCCTGATAAATCTGAATATTATTATCAAACAGTAACTTCATCTTTTTTAATGTTAAGCCTGTTCACAAGTTTAGCGAAATAATTGCTGTATTTCACAGTCAACATAAGTTGTGACCATGTGTTCATTTTTTCCAAGCCATAGAGTTAGAGGGGTTGATTTTATTAAATTAGTAAAAGAAGAGAACTCTAGTTTGTAAGGTCTGTTTGAAATTTTAATGTAAAGAAACAACATTCTGTCTACTTTTTTGATATATAAAATGTGTAATTAATGTAGTTTATTAATTATTATTCTATATCTTTACCAGAAAGGTAGACTATTGATACTACTTCAATTTATTATTAGGAAACAATTCTCACAAGCTTTGAAACAAAGCTAAGAACTTATGGCACACAAACAGAGTATTCTGGAAAGTTGACCTTTAAGCAAACAAAATCTCTAAACACAAAGGCATAATGGGACCCGAGAGCCACTCAGCCATGTTACCAAAAGGAATGGCAGGTTCTGGGGCAAGAATGACACAAAAGTGGCAAAGAAAGTTGGGGGGGAGGGGAAGGGTTGGGGCTGGCAGGTTGGCAGGAAAGCTGTTGCTCTGTATGGCAAGTGAAAATAATATATATTTTTTTTCCCCATGAGATATGAAATAGTACAAAAGACTGCAGTGTTGACCAAGTGTGAAATCTCCTGACATCCTCGTTCAAATCCAGCCCGCATTCATTCAGTGTGTGAAAATTTCCTTTCTTACCTCTTTTACAAGCTCAACAAACAAGAAAACCATGGCCCAAGGGTTGAAAAAGTGAATAGTGAGACCCAGTGAGAAAATCATTAACCTCTGAATGACACGAGACATTAAATACGATTTTTCTTTGGATAGTTATTTGTCTGCAGAGAGAGTATGCTATCCATCTTCTTAACAGCCGGGGCTATGAAAAATATTTACACATGCATGTTCTATACTATTAAAGAATACTTTAAAACATTTGGAAGAGCTGTCTAAAACTTGGCGATAACAATTTGACATCATGGCAAAGTTGTTGGGAGACTGATTAGCGCTAACCCAGGGTTAAATCTTAATCTGGGTTTACTTTTCTTTTTTTACAAAAGCATTTACTCGGGTAACTTTCTATATTCTCTTTAGAGCATCCAATCATCAAAATATTGACAAAAAAATTACACTAAATTTGCATTTTGAGCTTTCATATCTGAATTCAAATTTTGCGCTAACCCTGGTATATCTTAGCTGGCTTTAGAAGAATCTGGCCCAGATGATTATCACAGCTAGAGGCATATCCAGCTACCGGTATATACATTGGCTTATCACCAGTTAGTTAAAAGGTATTTCTGATGTTGTGCTTTGTTATGGCAGCTTTGTCGCATGGTTTTCGTTGGACCAAGGGTTTTAGAGGTCTCCTACACAGCCACAATATAATAGGGAGAAGCACTCTCGACAATATACCAGTAAAGAACAGATGTATAGGACAATATATTATTAGAAATTAATATTTTACCAAATGACAAAAAAACAAGACTGTTCACATTGAAAAGGGACTGACCAAACTGGCACTTAATTGAAGGAGTTCATGGAATATTGCACTAATAAAATGGCTCTTGATGTAACATCAAAGTCTTTTCTTGTTAAACATAGGTGGGGGGGGGGGGGAATCTATTAGTTTATCAGAAGTAGCCTGGGGCATTTTTTCCATGCATCTCACCCCTTCAGTCAAGGAAGGATAATAATAATACTAAAAGTGGACACCTTTTTTTTACAAAAAGTGGTATACAAAGGGGATAAGGGTTTGGATCTCAGAGTGAAGGTTCTGCCAAGTACATCTGCAGAGCATGTTGCCTGGAACATAGCTCTGAAGAAAAAACTACTGGTGTTCACTGTTCATTTTACAATGCTTGAAAGCCAGGCATGCTGGTATTAAAACCATGGGATGTGTCTCAAGTCTTGCAGGAACCAGAGATGTGATCATGCCTGCAATCAAGTTCTTGAATGAAGAAATGCCACTTTTGCTTCGTCATCCTCATCACTGTAGAAAGATACGTTACAAAAGACAGACAGTTAAATTTTGCGTTCAGATGAAAGCATTTATATGTAAACACTCCAGTTAACACTTTAAACCTGAAGGTCAAAATTTGAACTCTCATTTGTTGCCCCTATTCATTTCCTACAGAAGCAGTGGTGAGAAAGTTGATAAAACATCAAGCAAATTCATCGTGTGATCATGTCTTTAATTCTCATGACCACTCCAGTTTGCAAAGAAATAATATTACAAGGAGAAGTTTGATGCTGATCACTTTTAGGGCTTAAAGGGTTAACTCTCTCTAAGACGGACACCTTTGGGACTGGCATGCACCAAGTGTCCGTCTAACAGTGATGGTTCATCTTATACAGAGTCAAATAGAGGGAGTAATTAAAGAAAGGCAGGGACCAACTCTAGGTGTCTGTTTTACAGAGGTGTCCATCTTATACAGAGTCAAATAATGGGAGCAAAGAAAGGCAGGGACTAACTCTAGGTGTCTGTTTTACAGAGGTGTCCATCTTATGGAGAGTCAAATAAAGGGAGTAAAGAAAGGCAGGGACCAACTCTAGGTGTCTGTTTTACAGAAGTGTCCATCTTATAGAGAGTCAAATAAAGGGAGTAAGGAAAGGCATGGACCAACTCTAGGTGTCTGTTTTACAGAGGTGTCCGTCTTATAGAGAGTCAAATAAAGGGAGTAAAGAAAGGCAGGGACCAACCCTAGGTGTCCATTTTACTAAGGTATCTGTCTTATACAGGTGTCTGTTAAAAGAGAGTTAACTATAGCTGAGAAGACTCAACCTGAATTTCCTAGGTCAAAAACATAGAAAATGAAGGGACTTACTCCTTGTAAAATGTCATTTTGACTTTCTTTACTTTTTCTTTGCCTCTCTTGGAGCTGAGATAAATTGCAGCAACAATTACAACAGTCAACAATCCTGCCACACCAATCACAACACCGATCCAATGCTTCCTCACTTGTTCTGTAAAATGAAAAGGAGCAAGTAAAGATATGGGACGAAGGTAGAGGGGATTAAAAATTATGTAAACTTTTTGTTTGTATTTCATGTAACTTGTGTTTGGTTTGTCTTAATGGTATATAAAAATTTGGCTCAAAATTCAGCTTGTGCCCAACCAAATTTTATTGTAACTTGCTAGCTTAATTTCTTGGTTAGTATTCAACTATTCCCCCAGGAGGGGAGGTGAATAATGGTGAATATAATCACTAGATTGAAAGCACCAAGGAATCTATATGATGCTTTGTGCAGACCCTGATGGCAATAGTCGTTTTAGTACAGTGATTTTGTTACCTCTGTGTTCTACATCCCTGATGCATTAGAATCCCCAATGAGCCAATGAGGAAAAATAATTCAGGGCATGCATCCCGTAGGACCCAAAGAACGATTGATCGATTTGAAGATTTTTTGGCAGAATATCTGGTTCGTGTGATTTCTGTGGCTGTTATTTAAGGATGTATATTTATTTTAGTCTTTTTGTGCTTTAAGTTTATAGAAGGACTATATTTTAATTTCAGTAAACTGTAATAAAGAGTTCTGGCATCTAGTTTTCTCCAGATTAACTGTCTGGTTACATAAAGGCCAAAGCATTTTCAATCTTGTTTTTTTTACCTTGTGGACAAGGACTCTTTATTTTTCACAAGATGAGTCCCAGGACTCACCATAACTATTTGTAACAAAATCACTTTTAGTATTTACCGAATCACTTGGATAAAAATAAACAAGTAACCTCTGTAAATAGAATTGATGAATATGTCACTTAGTAGAGCTTTGTTCATGTTTCAGTTGACAGTGTTTTGGGTATTTGCTGAATGCATTTTCATGATTTTGCCGCAAATGTGGGAAAATAATTTTCTACCTACCAGTTAAGACCCCCAAGCCAAATTTCTTTGCTTTTTAGGTACAACTGCTTCATTGATAGCCAAAAAAAGCATCTTACAAAACTGTTGTGAAATGGCATGGTAGGCTATATAAATTTGAATCAGATCCCAGAACAGTGAATAGCCAAGGTTATTCTTTCTGTGTACCATGAACCACTCAAATTGTGTAAAAATTGCTATCTTCTGATTTGGTAAATACTAAAAACATATATTTGTGGTTAATTTCCCGTTCTGCATAATATTTTTGGTTTTGTGACAAATTATGAACAGGGCATATATATATAGATAGATATTTAATTATATGTACCTTGTATCACTTTATGCCATGGTTTTTTGCCGTTAGTTTTTGTTGTTTCCCTTAGAATAATGACTTTCTTGAATGTCAAAGTGTCTAGGCCGCCAGCTGTAATGTTTGACAAGTCTGTTAAATAGACGTCAGAATTACCATAAGCACCAGCAATCCACATTGGTTGATCCTTTAAGAAGAAAATAGATAAACAATTATTATTAGGGATCTATGAATTACTCAGGGGCAAATATACTGTACTAAATGCACTTAGTTGGTGATCGATAGTTGCTAAATGATTCTATGGTGACAAACGACAAAGATCAGTTGAAACTGAGACAGCGACAAGGATTATCTCAAATACAATAGTTAAATTCTGACAGTGACATGGCCTCCTCCACTGGTTTTGAAATTCAGACCAGGAACTTACGTCCCCCTCCCCAGAGAGGACCTCAGTAAAGGTAAATCCATCCTGTTGTGATTGTAGTGTAGACAAGTAGCTTACCGTGATGGGCACATCCAGTGGGTCTCCCGTGTCAAGTTTTCTGGTCATGCGTAAAACCTTAATATCACTTGAGTTTTCTGCAAAATGCTCTACAGTCACATGGTAGTCTAGCTCCGTGGAATTACCATCTGGCTGTAACTTTCCAGTGTCAATTGTATTCAAGTCCTGTGAAGATGATTGGAAATGTTTGTAGAATACTGTTTTGTACATTACTTAGTATGACTGTTGCAGTACTGTATTCATGGGTAAGTCTAAACGTGGTTTCAGCCACTTGGCAAATATTATATACAAAGAAATAGCATTATCTCCTAAAGATCTGTAAGGTGTTAGAAATGATCAATTCACAGAAATGCTTTGCAACTGATCTTTAAACAAATTCTCTTGCCTAATTCTTTTCAGAACTGTTCGGAGAATTTGTATGTTGACACTGGAGCTTAGAGGGTGACAAGGGTACATCGCAAGTCATGCCAGAGGGCACGGTTCAAATATTTTGGGCAAACAGCCAGACTTGGTTTTTTGGACTCCGGCACTTTGATGGAAGTATATAAAAAAAGTAACAACCGTCTAACTGATGAATAAATAAAATCAATATCCGGATCCAGGTTACAGTTACAAAAAATTGTTGTTACATTCTCTTGAAGTCTTGAAAACAAGATCGAGACTCATTCAACAACATTGTTATAGGATTCATGACAACAAGTAAAAATGCAATATTTGTGGGAGTTATATTTCATACCTTAGTTTACAGGTTTTTCTCCATACTCATGTATTTTTTTTTCTTTTTTTTTTAAGGAGGATGGAGAAATAATTACCATATTAGTGCACGGGGGGGGGGGGTACTCGATATATCGCTGGGTGGGGAGGTGCGACGCGGCCTCTCATACCCTGACCCTGTTTAAGACAGAATTCCGATTTTTGATACCCTGTTTAAGACATTTATCCTGTTTAACACAAAACTTGATAAATCGATGCCCTGATTAAGACAAAAAATGATAAATTCGATACCCTGTTTAAGACAAAAATCCCGAAAAACATACCCTGGCTGGCCGCACGTCCCCATTAAGCCCTTATAAGGGAGTACCCCCCCGGGTTAGTGCAATAGACAAACAGACATGATCGATATGCCACACTACTAGGAAGATATAAATACTTAAAAGAAGTTGTTATTGCATTATCTATCATCGCAATCACCACAATTTTTATGATAAGGGATAAGTTTCTTACCAAAATTTTTGTCCGTCCTGGAGATGAAAACCACGTTACCACAAAATCCCCTTTTGTTCCCTGAAGTCCGTCTTCCTGAGCTGTTTTATAGGAGTCGTTCGATGCGGGCAAAAACCCTAATAATACCCATCCTTTGTCATCAATAGCAACGTTCAATATAAATTCAACGCTTTGCGAATCATGGTCGACCTTCCATTCCACATTGAAGTTTTTGCTGAAGTTGACGTTGCTCGCGAACTGTTGTATGGGATCATGTTCTTCGCTTGCATGTGTTGCGTCAGCATAAAAGGGGTACGAAGTCATAAACACGATAAAACAAGACAAAATTGCGACCACATTCTGTGTTAATTTGAACGCATTGGCTGTATTCATTGTGAATTTTCGCCTTCCTTTTCCAAAGTACTGAAGTCTTTGTGTGGTCTCCCAAAGAGAGAAAGAGCTTCACGAAACACAAATGATCTTGAGTCAGATGCAAAACAAGTTCGCTCTTCGCAGGAAGGAGGTTGACAGCAGCCGCGTCTTTCTTGTAGCTTTTACCGAAATTTTGTAAAATAGTTGGAACTCCAAGACTGACCACGGTTTACCTGTAGCAAGCGTTTCCGAGGACAACTGGTTTCAAGAAAATCTTTCCAGTTTCCAAGCACCCACTTCTGCAGACAGACACGCAGCACTGTACTTTCAACAAGTGCGTTCGACTTCCACTCATTTCTTTCAAATGCAAATGAGAGAAGCTAATTTGAATACCCGGAGGTAAAAAAAGTCAACACTGTTGAATAAATGCTGTAGTTGATTGTGCTTTACATGAAAAGGATTCTGAAACTAAAAACCCTTTTTTTCCAACTTTTAGAGATATCGCATATCGCATATCGCGAGATACGAGACACGCGACTGGAAATGTGATAACAAAAGCTATACCACGTGTTGCTCGCATCTCCGCCCCGTTTTAAAATATTTTACCCGCGCTTTTTGTTCTTTTTGTTCAGAGTTGAAGTATTATTAGTCCTAACATATGCTAACTAAGCAACATTTCTCGTTTCCTAGCTAGAGCCCGAGTAGACGAGATCATAATTAGAAAACCTCATTATAGCCTGGGAACAGGGGCCCGTTTCTCAAAAGACCCGGAAACTTTTCGGACCCGAAAGGAAATTTTGAAATTAAAACCTGTTACATAGTAGCACAGTTCTTCGCCCACAAACAAGTCAATTTTGCTTCGTTCATTAACAGTTGCATTGTCTTATTTTCAAAATTACCGTAAATCCTCTATTAAGCCCCCCCCCCCCTCTCAAATAAGCCCCCTCCCCTTAATAAGCCCCCCCTTTTCAGGGGAAGAAAGTTAATAAGCCCCTCAACTCTATTAAGCACCCTTCCCCTCCCCTATTTATTCTTCGCTGATAAATGATACTGTATCAATCAACCACGGCTGTAAAACTTTGTGTGGACTGATCCAGGATGCTTTATTTACCCACTGAAAGATCGGATTTGATTCTGATCCTCAGCTGCATGACCTAAAACTTCTTGTACTTGATTTTCCCAGGTTGCAATCTACTTCTTTATGGAGAACTGATACCATTGTCGTTTTTAAATTAAATAAGCCCCCCCTCTCAAATAAGCTCCCCGTCTCTATTAAGCCCCTCGAAGGGGCTTAATAGAGGATTTACGGTATTGAAAGTTTGATCTTGAATGCAAACCCAACCGAACACAAAACAACTCTCTGGGCCCGAAAAGTTAGCGGGACTTTCGAGTCAAATACCCCCAGACTCCTCTCGGCTTGCTTCGCTCGCCAATTTTTCTGTCCCTTTTCCCCCAATGCGGAGCCTGGTCCGAGGCTACTGTCCCTATCACTCATCAATATCAGAGTCAGTTTGGACATCATGGTGGGGAACCTGGGCGTAATTGGACCTCATGAACAAAAATCGTAATTCATTGTAATTCAGAATTTATCCAAGCCTTTATCAGACTGGACTTCGATTATTTCAGCTGCTTCAAAGATTTCCCAAAGGACCAAAAAGGACCGAAGATTATGGCTCAGAATTCCCGATCTCAGTAAGAGACGGACCTCTAGAAATAACCGGAGGCATGGGCTCCTGCCGGAGGGAAAAAAGAAATTTTCGTTGCAGGAATTCTGTAAAAGCCTACTTGTCTGCTGGACTTTTTTTCTTTTTTTTTTTTCTGGGGCACAAGCTTGCACGAAATTTTTCCTCATGCAGTTGTTTTCTTTGAGTTTAACCATCCAAGATTTAGAATTATTATCATGTTGTCTCATTCTCGGAGATATCTTTTCAGGATTGTCGGAGCGAGACGTATACCCTGTTTTAAATTAGGACAGACTCGCACGAAATCAGTGAGGCTTTCGAAATTACGAGGACTCCAGTGTTATTTTCCAGAAAATTTTAGATGCAACTGAACGTTTTACGAAAGTGAGAATTTTTCTCATTTCTCTCTCCATTACATTTTTGAATAAGGGGAATCCGCGAAAATTTTAGGTTTCCTTTTCCTTCGATAATTAGCCTAACAAAAGGAGTAAAATATGAAAAATAAAACTCCAGAAAATCGTAGGGAATTTGTAACTGAATGGAACGCTCAGTTTTTACCGCCCCGCCAACTTGTCACGTGCCTTTTACTTTCGAGTCTTCCCCACTATCTGAGAGTCTGGGCTAACACTGAGCAAGATGCGATGCGCAAACTCTTATTACATAAACAAGCGAGAAAAAAATAACTTTATTGAATGATCTTGCTCTGTTGTCCCTACTTTCTTAGTATTTTGGAGCAATTGTCGTGGGGTGTCTATTAGACAGGTGGGCATTTATTAGAGAGGGGTTTCTAATACAAACTTATAAGTGTTGAGGGGGCGTTTATTAGACAAAAGGCGTTTGTTTGACAGAGGGCGTAGAGTCTGTTACATTATTTACGGTAGTTGACTATGCAAATACTGCAACACTCTCAGAGTGTAAAAGAAACGAGCGGTGACAAAGTGACATGCAATAAGTTCTGTTGAACATGTTTGAATTATTACATTTAAAGAAATGGAGGGTCGCTTGCGGGAGGAATGGATGGATAGAGTTATTTTTCTTTAAAATGCACAAAACAAAAGTGGATGCAAATGAGCCGGAAATATGTTTTAGAGCTTTTAGCTGGAACGAATGCGCTACCCAGGCGCTGGGGCTGCCAGACAATAAAATCACATAGTTACTAACAATAAAATTATTCATACTATTCTTTCAAGTGAATTTTATGTTAGATTTGATTGGTTAATTTTGCAGACCGGCAAAACTCCTCCCCAGATTTCTCTCTGTTAATGGAAATGACTGGGGAAGGTGAGCGTTGAATTTGGAGGCGAAGAAATCATGGCAAAATGTATCTGTTTTCTTCAAGTCCTTGTCACCAATTGTCAATACAATGAACGTTAGGCAATTGTCTTCCTTCTGAGGAGAAATAGGTAAAAAATGGAAGGAGAAGATGACAAAAACGACGTGGTTTATTCGAGTGGAGATGAAGGTGGTGCGAGTGTCATGTCGGAAAGAGTGTCCAATCTTGCTAACAGTATTTACAGCGAGTTTGAGCGAATGATACAAAAATACGATCAAGACGTTGTTTCAGGACTTATGCCGCTCATGGTATCAGTCTTAGAACAGCTTGATAGCGCTTATGGAGACAATAACGAACAACTTGTGGAACTGGAAATTCTGAGTGATGATAACGAGCAACTTATAACGCAATATGAAAGGGAAAAGCAGCTACGAAAGCTGGCTGAAAACGTAAGTGAAATAATCCGTACTTTTGTGAATATTCAGCTATGATTATCGAAATTGAAGTCTTTTGTATTTAATGACGAATTTAGTCATTGTCTGAGTTGATAATTTCTAACTTTCAGTGTGATCTACCTGTTCGATGCATTTGAGCAATTTTGCATTAGTACGTGGAATACTATTGGAATTAATACTATGTTCCAGTGCGATTTTTTTAATTGTTGTTGACTGAAAAGTTTCGTGAATTTTAAGCCATGTTTTTGTGGTCAATAATTCATCATTAGTTATTTTTTGCCTTTATTTCGAAAGATCTACGTAAGGCGTTGTCTTTTCGGCAATTTTGCAGCTTCGATTCTAAACTTTAATTTTGAAGGTTGTTACTCTTTTTAACCTACAAAAGTAGAAATTGAGTATTCTGATTTAATCGTATTATGATATATTTCTTCATCACCTTGCAGTAAGCTTACTTACATAATAATTTGCTTGTGGGGTAACGATTTTAAGCGTAGTGCTCTTAGTTTTAGCCCATGACTCTCAAAGGACATATTTTTGGAGCCAAATGTAAATTTTAAAGCTTTACATCAACGGAAATATTCTAAGAACAATTGAAAGAAGTGATTTATTCGCAGCAGCTGAGAATATTTTCAATGCGTTTTCATTGAGCGAAATACACGTGGGTACAGTTGTGTCTGAGATCAACAATTTTTAAATTACAGCAAAGGTAAACATTGTTCAGTACGATTTGTGTACTTCTTCACTACTTCGGCGACGCAATTTTAAACTTCAAAATAAAAATAGTTTTAGTATTTATATCAGACCAGGATTTATCATTCAAAACACTGTAAATCCTGATTGTGATCTTTGGGGTTTTCAAACCTCCACAAGGGGTAAACTATTTACCTGCAAAGGTTACAGGAAAATTGATTATTGGAGGCACTTAGCTCTATAACTTTATATTTTACATGCATATGAGGAGTCACATCTTTTTCAGCTTTGAAATTCATACAGATATATATTTTTCTATAACATTTTCCTTGATGTGAATGAAGGATTAAATATAGGTTGCTGTGAATTCTGCTTAATCTTTGGTTTGAACTTTTGAGTTTTTCTTTAACACAAGGTCGATGGGTCAGGTTACGGGTCATTAGAGCTTGTTGTTTTAGAAAATAGTGTCATTAATTTCCCTTTGTAACATTTGATGATACCTTAATATCCACTTTATAAACCTCTCACAACATGTGCAAGTCTGAATATTAATTTAATTATGAATTAAATCAATTAAAGTTTCTTAAGATTTTTTGGAATTTGTAATGCGAATGAGCTTTTGTTTTATGGTGGGGTCGGGGGAGAGGGTTAAACCTTTAAGCCCTAAGAATGGTCAGCATGAAATTTGTCCTCATAGTATCAATGCTTTATAAAACAGAGTCATCAGGAGAATTGAGGACCTGACAGGAAAGATGAATCTAATTGATACTGTAACAAATTCTCCCCACTACTTCTATTGAAAACACATAGGGACAACAAATGAGAATAACAATTTTGATATGAAGGTTTAAAGGGTTAAGGGGCAGGGAAGGGTAGTGGTGAGATTGATTAGCCAAACTCTTCAATCATTATATACTCAGGGTGCAAAGAAAGTCAGTTTTACAGCTTGTCATTCGGGCAGGCTGTAGCTAGCACATATTAGCCCAAAAGTCATTTCAACTAGCCCGAAAAAAAAATTATGATGAGCATTGGTTACAGTTCTTCTGTAATTTGAATTGCCCCGAAAAAATTCATTTTCCCATCGGGCAAGTTAAGAACAGAAATCACTAGCCCGATAGCAAAATCCACTAGCCCCGGGCTATTGGACACCACTTTCTTTGCACGCTGTATACACTATGAATTTTTTTCACATTCTTCTTTCTTCGCACTATGAGCCTTCGTAAATACACTTCGCTGCAAAAGAAGGCTCTAAGGAATATATAAGGGCAACAGAATTTAAAGGGCTCGAATTTAATGGTAACCTGTTAACCAATGGTTAGTAGTTTTCAACATTTGTTGGGAATAATGTGTCCAAGTGACCAACATGGCTCAAAGCAAAATTTCCTTTTTGAACACTGGCATAGAGGACTCAAGAAAGCAGTGAGAGGAAAAATGTAAATAAGGGCCAATAATCTGCATGAATGGAAAAAGACATTTTTCTGGTTACAGTCCAATGAGATTAAAAATGGGGAGGGTAGCGCATAAAATTTGTGTCAAATAACCCAGAGGGTGAGTTATCCAAATGCTTGAATTCGAGTCCTGATTTGCTATTGTTTCGCTATTGAGCATCATAATTTTGTATTTATTATGCACTCAGAAATACCTTGAGATTGAAGATCAGATAGAAGTTGAAAAGAGAGATACCCAGAAACAAATTGATTCGCTGGAACATGACAATAAGAGTTTGGAGGCTCGTATCAAGAGCTATCAGGATCATGGTGAGTTTTAAGTCACATTTAGTGAATAGTTAAATCAGTATGAAATTAAACAATAATTAAATCAAGGGAAAAGGTGGAGGGGGAGGGGCTAACAGCTCTATTTTGGAGAGAAGAAATTGACAGTAAAAGACAAGCCTAATTTTCAAGAAAATGGCTCTCTTCCAGGGTGTTCATTAGGCATTGGAGATTGGAGAATTCTCCGTTTACTAGGCAGAATTCTCCAGCAAACATTTGGTAGCCTATGATTATATTTTTTTTGGACGTGGAGCCTCTTTCAAAATATTATCCTGTAACGTTACCCCTTTCTCCTGCTACTAGAATTCTTAAAGAAAACCCCGGCTTTCTCAAATGAATCCCTGGAACGTGTTCATGGCGGCCACTCTCCTCATTTAGCATTTGGATCATTCTTTTACCCCCATCCCCTCCCCCTTTATTCTTCCAATGATAAATCAGTGTGACAGGTGCCTGGTTCCATTGGCTAAGGGACTTATGGCTGGAGGGCACGGGTTTGCCAGCCATGGGGGCATAACTCAGTCTAGGGGCTGGCTGTGTCAAAGGTGGAAGGCCCTGGAAATCCCGGGCACCCACCTCCACTAAGCGACGATATTGTTAACTAAGATGAGCAAGAAGGCGCCCCCAGCAAGCAAAATGTGAGAAATGCTTGCCAAAAGAAAAAGCTGGATTTCACGTTTTTTAAGCCCAGGTGCTTATACTAGGGAATCTGTCATAACTATAGTCAGATGAAAAAACAAACTGACTTCATTGTCATACATCATTATCTTGATACATACTTTTAGTTTTCTTACAATAGTGACAAATCTCTCTCTTTACAGTTGAACGTCAGGATGAGAGAATCTCTGAGATGAAGCGTGAATACCACACACTTCATGAAAGACACTCTGAGGTACAATTATATACACAATAGTAGGCCATAAATAAATTTTTTTCCAGGAGTCACTCGGCTCTTAAATATTTCAAAACAAAACAGGAAATGGTTTTACTCTGTGTTTGTTTTAGGTGTATGTTGTAGTTAATTTTTTATTTCAGTTAATTTTTTTTTCATTGTTTTGGGGTATGGTAATGTATGCTAATGAATTAAAAACAAAGGAAACACAAAAATTAAGTGAAATGAAAAATTAACTGCAACATACATACCGTACCCTCCAGAATTACCAGGTTTCATCATATTCTGGTAATATGCATGGTAGATGTCCAGTCTGTCTTAAAGTAAACTCAGGAAGCATTACAAGAGACTATACAACAAATATTCTAGTTTTTTATGACATCAAGCAACAGCCTTTTTGTTGACTTAAGTGGCGATCAGTTCCTCAGATTAATTTTTACACATTTTCAAGGATTCATAAGGTCTTCTATTCAAGGTGTGATAGAGGATTCTAGTCACCAAAATGGCAATATATTTTCAGCTTTTGTGCCAGTGTGGAAAATTAAGGTTTATTGGTGTCCATGTTATGCAAAATTTGATTCCATGTGATGGTTGAAGACTAGTTATAATGAAATAAATGATTGCCTAAGAAAGAGTGATTCAAATTACTTTTAAGAAAGTACTTTCTTAATAAATTGAACAATCCTAATACAATAATAATTATTGTATTTTGGTCTCCAACTGCTACCCATTGCCATTGTCAGTAGGAAATATTTCATGTAAGTGCCAGAAACCAAAGCAAGTTTCACCTGATTTTATTCACAAGCTAAGTTACAGTAGTTTCTATTGATTGTAGCTCCTTCATCAGCACATGGAAAGGCTACAAAGAGATGACAGAAAAGGTCCAGGAACACCTTCAGATGGCACACCAAGGACGCCCTTTAGGTATCCCACAAGTACAAATAAATATTATGATAAGTGATCATCAGAGAAGTTTCTGTAGGGATAAAAATTTATTTAAAGGGTATGGTTGGGGTGCAATTTCCAAGTTGATCACTAAATGCCATTTGCCGAATTATGAAGACAAACACATTTCTCCATCCACCCATTTTAAATTTTATCTCCTCCACTTTCAACAGCACAGTGTAATTATGTAAGTGTGTGAAAGTTTATATCTTAAATTTTTGTATTTTGCTCTGCTTGTTTTTGGCATTTGCACAAAGCAGCCCTACAACAAAGTAGAGCAACAGGTATACTGTTTCCTTGGTTGTCTTGCTAATGAAGAACTTTGCAGCCAGCTTTGGTGCTTTTTACGTCAACGTACTTCTGTCAAATATTGTACATTTTTCTAAATGTTTCAATTGTGATTTTTTGTTTTCTGTAGCAGGCCAAGAGCCACTTCTAATACTGATTCCCCACAATCCCCTTCATTGGGTACTCCAGTAAATTCTCTAGGGGAATTGATTCCCCCTGAGAACTCCCCAAGACCCAAGACTCCTGACACAGAAATGCCACTGTTTCCAATCAAGGTGAATGCAAATGAGCTGTCTCTCGAGGAAGAACAACTTGCTAATGAAAGAAAAGGTAGGTGTCTTGTCATGCTGATCTAGTTTCAGGGCAGTGCAAAATGTAGCCTGTACCACAGACGGATCTAAACTTCTGGTTCAGCCTTTTGGGCAACAGGCCCAAAATCCTTTTCCTGGGTCCCCACCTGTGTAACAGGATTTGAGTCTGGGCCAGGGCTGTCAATAAGGGCTGGTAGCCGGCCAAAACCACCAGGTAGTTAGCCATCCTTAGCCAGCTACTTTTATCTCCTTCTACCAGAACTGCTAACAAAAAATAAACATCATCAAATAAAATTGTAAAGCATCTGTTTCCCAGTTTTGAACGACACTGACCTCATATTTAAACAGGTTTAGATATGTGGAACGTTTGAACTGTGCGATGTTGTGGATTGCGTGGGACATTTCAACGGCATTGTTCCCAGTGTTGACGAAAAAACATGGCATCCGCAGTGGAAAATACCTCTTGAAAACCCCTGAAAATGCCATTTTCGAGATTCTAAATTTCAAAATGTTCCTAGATGCCTGGTCCCTCAAGAACTTGTGCCTTTGGTGTGAGTTCGAAAGCTGCCTACCAGCCATTACAAGCCCGCTACTTAAAAACTTTTTGACAACTCTGGTGTGGGCCCTGATTGGTCTGTTAAAAAGCCATTGCTAAAACACCTTTCTAGTAATTTGTTGAGCCTGTTTGGGGCCCAGAACAAGGCTATTGGCGCTGCTTATAGGCAATTTAAAAAGCTGATAAAAAAGTGTGTTGGAATCTTGATTATTAATTGTTCTCAGAGGAACTGTGGTAAAAAGCTTGGGAAATGAAAAAGACCAGGTAATTGAAAAGACAAACATTTGTCTTGTAATGACTGTGTCCTCATCACTTCTACCATTTTGTCCTGCAGCATTGGTTAGAATTTAATAATATGATCTAAAATAAGCAAAGATTAGGGAATTGCGTGCAAGATATATTTGAATATTATTGCTCCAATGCTGTGCTTTGCGTAAGGTCAAAATGTGCGTGATCAGTTTACAAGTGATAGAAGGTCCAAACAAGTCTAAATGAATGCTGGTTACATTCAAGCTGCAGTGTTCTCCTTATAAGGAGGTAACTGGTAAAATTTACCTCTTGAAGCAACACTTCTTACAGTCTGCAACCTGCTTGAAGGTTTACTAAAATTAAATAAACTGTTTTAAAAAATGAACAAGTTGTGATCCGATCCAATTCTCACAAGGAAATGAATGAATATATGGAAAACTACTTAAGTATACACAGCTTTTCTTTTTATGGGGCAAGTATTTTGAAAAGAGAACATTGAAGACAGAATAAAATTATTGGAATCAAACATTTTACATAATGTTGTCTAAAGATAACAACAGCTGATTTACGTAAAATAGGAGGGAATGACATTTCAGAGAACTTACCCCCTAAATTTCCAAGCAAGGGTGGGCTGTGTCCCTCACTACAGTCTTGACAATTTGAATAGAATTATCCAATTTCTGAGCTGAATTATAAACATCTGAACAATATAAGGTATTTTCTGTATACAATGATAATATTTTCCCATTTTTTCATGAATTTAACGTGTTTTCCATAGAGAACTTCACTGGACGTTACAAACAATGTCATGCATGACCAACCACGGCAGTTACAAGCTGGTAAAGTGACCCGAGTGGTGGGGTAACCCTACCTGAGAAATTTTCATGTAAACCAGAGTTAACTTTAAAACCACTTGCTAGGGTAACCCTAACGCAAGGGTTACCCTCTCTCCTTGTAAACAGGCCCTAAGAAAATAAATAAATAAAAAGATTCAGATGACACATTTCTTATACCTACTGCTCACAGTATTGACAGGGCTAATTTGACGGACACTTTTTTTCTTGGTTTTCTTTGTGTAGCTAAAGGGAGTGACAATACATCTCGAGATGCTTCTCCTGCAACTCAGAATGGTCAAATACCTGATGGTGAAGTTTGTATTTCCCCAAGTGCCACTGCTGGTAAAGTGGATTTGAACAGTAGCGATGTTGTGACCAAAGGCTCGCGTTCAAGCACAACAAGTTCACTACAAAGTTTAGATACCAATACCTGTAATGTTTCAGACGTGGACAACATGCCAATCATGACTGTGACAGATGTTGAAAGGGCAATGTCTGGAGAGGCCCATTCCCCACCTGACGGAGACTTTGTTCATCTGAGTAATGATGCAGTAGCCATCATGGCCTCGACACCTGAACTGAACCCTAATGTGTCATCCTCCCCTATTGACGTAGTTAGGAGAGCAGGGTCCAGGCAAGCTGAACGTCCAATTTCCTTGGACTTGGAGTCACTGCCGGAAGGAGTAAGTGCACACTCAATATTTGCAGAACTATCCAGTCAGGAACCTGACATTATTGGGCAGGTGGACACGGGTGCTGATATTACAGCCATGGTAGGAGAATTGGACACAGTTTTGAAAGAAAACAAAGAGTTACTACAAGTCAAGTAAGCCTGGCTTTTCAAGAATTCCAGTAAAATATTTTTTGCATAAAAATCTGTTAGACTGTAGTTAATCCTTCTATTTATGGTTTACCTTCTAGAACCAGGCTTGTTACCCAAAAGAATGACCTTCTTAAAAGGGTTGAAGAATTGTCAAAGTAAGTAAGCCTCATTAACTGTTAATGTGAGGATAAGAATTTAAAGCTACTTGATAATTTGTCACAGCCACCACACCTGCTGGCAGAAGTATTTGAAACACCTGGTGAAAAGGCAAAAATGTTCCCCAAATGTCATCTATTTGTCACAAATTTGTTTTACTTTTTGCCTTGAGTTCTTTGCGTTCACATATTTTGGATATAAAGAAGGCAGAATCATCCTTAAAGTAGCTTTAGAAGTAGTCATGAGCCAACTTTGTTTCAGTAAGAATATCACTTTTTTTCTCTATAAATTGTAGGGAGTTTTTTTTCACATTTCCTCCCCACTGGCATCCTGTTAGAGCTTGGACTGACTTTAAGATACTGCTGCTTACATTTAAAGTAATTCATGGCCTTGCTCCTAAATATCTGAGTAATTTATCAAGCTTTAAGTAATCTTCATATAACCTTAGATTTTCAGGTAGTATTTTACTTTCTACACCAGATGTTTGAACTAAAACTTCATTAAGTGACAGAGCTCTGGAACATCTCTTCCCAAAGAGCTTCTTGCAATTACAAATGTCTGAAGAAGCATTTTTTGAGATCTGTGTATTGGTGATTGATTTTATTTTATTTACGTAATTTTTGTGCATATAAATTCTATATTTTTTATTATTATATAGAGACGAGTGTTTTACTGGAAAATATACCATTCGTAATATTCATAAAAACTACATCCGGGACCTGAGTGGTTTATTTTCCATAATCTCGCACGTGAGTTTATCGATGAAGTAATTTTGATAATTTCCCTCCAAAATTTGTAGGCGTTTTGCATCCTTTGAATTTTAATTACACATTTTTCAAAATTTTTCCTTATATTTTGTCATTGTAGAGCCCTGTTCAGCTCAGTGTTATTTCTCAAGATTATTGTAAACAATGTCATATATTGCTGTACTGTAAATTTGAGCCGTCACAATTACTTTTTGGCGAATAAAAGTCTATTATTTTATCCATGTCTTTTTGTGTATATAATAAAAAGAACATTACACGACGGCTTGAAGATATGAACTTTATTTTCTCGTGGCAAAAACAATATTTTACGAACGAGTGCAGCGAGTGAGTAAAATATTGATTTGCCACTCGAAAATAAAATTCATATCTTCACGCCAACGTGTAATATCCTCTATTTATCTTTTTTCTGTCCCTCGTAATGCAATGAGGGTGTAATGCACAGCTGATCATTCTCATGTTAAGTTGCACACATTAAGTTCGTAAATTATTATTATTATTATTATTTATAATCATCATTATTATTATTATTGTTATTATTATTATTATTGTTATTATTATCATCATTATTATTATTATACAAGCATTCTATTTTTTGCTCATAAAGATGTCCGCTTCTTAACATGTCACAGTTAAATTGAAATGCTAATCTGCAACTGGGCAGAATTTTGCTTTATGTGTGGCCATTTTTTTACATAATTATTCTAGTGATAAGGAGCTGGCTAGAGATGAAGTTGAAGCCCTTCAGGATACCAAGAACAGGCTGACAACTCACATCTCAGAGCTTGAACAACAACTTAAGAGGTAGCTTTGAACTATTAGTTTCTTGTGATAAAAGATAATTAAAAATGTTTTAAATCCAATGTAACGTGCATGTTTCTTAATTCAATATAACTTGACAGTTCAGTTCAGAATTATAATAAGTGAATAAATAGCTTTACTAGGGCTAGTATTGAGTTTGTATCAAATTTTATAGATTAAAATTGGGATTTGTTATTTATTTTTATAAATAAAAAGCAAGTGAAAGTGATGAGATGAAGGAAAAATTTTTATCTCCTGATGATGTCATTGTGTAGTTTCACATATTATAATATATGAAGCAACATTTTGCAAATAATTGCAAATACGGTGAAAACCCACAAGAACCTTGTTTTTATGAAACTGTTACGCTGAAAACGTGACCTCCTCTATACCTTAACCGTTTAAGCAGAAATTTGAAATATATTCTTAGTTTTTAAAATGTATTTTAAAAAAATGTGACTGTAAACTTGCGCAAATAAGACACCTCAACATTCAGGATGTTCTTAGACGTAGATGCCCTATCACTCCAATTGACATGTAAATGCAAATGTGAAAAAAAATTTTTATTTCTTATGTGAACACTTAATATGTGGCTGAAGACCACTAAATTCTATTAGCTACAATGCAATTTAATTTTTCTTCAGAAATATAGAACCTATTTAAAAATCTAAATGGTTTGTATGGTTGCAGGCCAAAATTCAGTTTACATTTTTCTCTCCTTAGGGTTAAAATGGATGCCGAAAAAACAACTGTTGCATTAAAAGAGGTAAATATACTGCCTTCAGTATTGGAACTAACACTGGTGCCAAATATACAATTCTGTTCTATGCAGAGAAATGTTTCTGCAACATGTATTTTTGAAATTAATGTAGAGTCAACTGATCAATTGTTTGCAGATATAGCTTGTGGATTCTATTTATTGTTTCGGAGCATTTGGAACATTTCTGGCAAATATTTAGACCATTTGAGAGTGTTGTTTTCTAGGCTAGTGTGTCAGCAGCTCATCGAAAGAGGTTCACACGAGTAGAAATGGCCAGAGTGCTAATGGAGAGGAATCAGTACAAGGAAAGACTGATGGAACTTCAAGAAGCTGTGAGATGGACAGAAATGATCAGGTACCTATTCAATAAAACAGTAGTTGAACTTCTTCATGTACTGCCGATGTTTTGTTGAACTCCGACTAAAATTATATAATACCATAACTGGAAAACTGGGAAAACAAAATGTTAGGTAATCATGGCTTTTTATTACTACCAGTACTTTTACAAAGCTGTATTCTGTCAGTGTACAAACAGTTAGAATTTTGTATACATTTGACAGTTCAAAAATATAATTCAGGGTGGTTGTAGCTCAATTCCTTTGGAAATATGAATCAGAGACCAGGTCGTAACCTTAATTCCATTTTCATCTTTAACATAACTGTTTCTCAGTACTCCTGAAGTAATAATCTTTTAATTTTGTAGGGCATCAAAGGAGAGAAACCTTGAATTGCAACAGAAGAAGAAATCATCCATTTGGAAATTGTAAGTTGCATGGTTCTTGTGAAGTAAACAAGGAGTAATGCCAAAAAGGTTACACTAAGTCGCAGGCAACTTTTGCAGCTCTTATAAAAATCTTGAAGGGGGATTTTATTCTTCCTAGGTTCAAAGCGACATTTGAACTTACTGGATGCTTCCTGCATAAGCCCAACTTTATCTCAAAAATTGACATGTTATGTCGGCTTTGCAGAACATTTTCAAGAACATTTTGAAAAGAGTGAACGAAAGAGTTTGGAGGAGAGTGGTTTTAAGCTGATACTGCCAAAATAGATAGATTTATAAAATTAATCTGCTGAACAGTTAAGGTTACCAGATATCTTCAGGGGTGTCTCGTTTGCAAGTGATAAAGCATGTTCCAGTGAAACTGCTTATTATAGCTTATTGAACTGGGTATCATTAATAAACAAATAATTTTAAAAAAACCCTGAAGTGTTGATTGTTTTGTGATTACAATGTTATTCACCCACACTTAGTGGAGCTAATTGAGGAACAGGGGAAGAAGTCTTGCAATCATTTTTGTACTTAGTAAAACTGGAATCACCTGCTTTGGAATGACATAGAACAAACTAACCACAAAATAATTTTGCCATTAGTTTCAGCAACCTATTTGGCCCGTCTCCTAAGAAACCTGCTCCTCCCATGGTCAGTATCAGATACAACTCCCCTCAGCTGGAGGGAGAGAAGCCTCCTGCCTCTCGACGTAGTAATTCTTTGGATTCAGGATCTGCACCTGGTGCTGCCGCTGCAACTTCTGGTGGTGGAGGATTTGGCAGCGAAAAGTAAGACAAAAATAATCGTTGTAAAAAGCTTTCTTTACATTTGTATTAGTAGCTCTATTAGCAGCATAGCAGAGCACCAAGCACACTCTGCCATCGAGTTTGTCATTGACACTTCTGTAACGGTTGTTTTTTCAGTGTAGAGGAATTGTTCCAATCCCAACTCTTTAGCCTTAAGGAGGGGTGGTCCATTGTTTTACTGTAAATCCTTGGTGGAAAGTGCTTGTTATAAATTAAGAAATTTAATAAAGCCAAGTGTTCAGCACTATTTGTAAGCATCATTATTTTGAAATAGGAACATTTTCTATTTGACAACATTGAAGGTCATTGGCTTTTTAAAATGACTAACATTGCATATAAAAACAAAGTTTAAGCTTCCCTTTAATTTAGAAAGCTGTTTGAACTTTTCAGTACCAGCAGAACACTTTTCCTGGTATCAATAGATTAGTGTTTTCTTTTTCCATATTTCCATCAGTGTTCAATTTGCAACTATCTCCTCAAGTTACACACTCCCACGAGAGACCTCTGAATCAGTGAGTCTCAGGCTCAGTAGCCTGTGCCAGGCTCTGAGATATTATAGTGGGACGCGTGCTACTTGGGAAAGGGGGCGGTGGTGGCAGCCCCCGCTCGTTTTTTGCATTTCTTTTTGCTGAACAACTTTTCACCACTATCTCAGAGCCTAGAATGGGCTACAGACTCAGGGGTGAGTGATCTATGATGGAGACAGATGAATTTCATTCTAGGGGGTACTTATTTAAGATAATCAGACTCTGTCAAGGTTCTTGAAGCTTAGACTTCTTCTACTATCTGGGACCATGTTCATTTCATTAATTCATTCTATTTTCTTTCATCTGTAGCTTTGACAGGCAGAGGCTTGTTGACAGAAGAGAGCGCTACAGACAAGTTAGGGCATTTCTCAACTCAGGTAGGTCTGTGCTAAAACATTAAATTCAGGTTTTTGGATTTTTTGACTGTAAATCACCAGAAAAAAAGTCTTGTTTCTCTTAAGAATGACAAATGCAGTGAAACTTTCTCTGCTTTCTCTGTTTTACAAAACATAATGCCAATTTTATCGAAGATTCAACATTTTGTCCTACTACCGTCCAATTTTTTCTTAACAGACAACTTTATAAGATGAACACCTCTGTAAAACAGACACCTATTGTTGGTCCTTGCCTTTCTTTACTCCCTTTATTCTGCTCCCTATAGGACGGACATCACTCTTAAATTACAGTGTCCGTCTTAGAGCGAGCTGGAGAGAAAACAGTTAGAAAAGCTCTCAGCAGCATCCACCATGTGAATGAAGGATTGCATTCAAAAGTTGGTTTACAATATTGACATGAGCCATTTCTGCCTTCAGGCTTATGAAGACCAGATGTAAGAACTTAAACATTGGGATTCTGAGAGAAATATGCTGACTCAATTTTTTATTGCCTTGAAAGTCAAACTTGGTATTAATATCTCCTTCCAGATGTTCCTGAAGGTCGAATGCAAGCTTATGGATGGAGTCTTCCTGCCAAATATTCAACCGAAGTTGCTGAAGGTGGAAAGAGTCTTGTGTCTGTTCCTGTACCAGTCTACTGTCGTCCTCTTAATCTTAATGATCCCGGGATGAAGGTAAATATTGCATCCTTAAATTTCTTACAAAAGTAGCCCAAAGGCATTTTACTCTAGTACATCCTTGTCACTTGTGTTAAAAGGAATTAAGGACCTTTTGGTTTGTCATCATTGTACATTGTCTTTTTTGTAAGTATTAACACAGTGGGGCAGCACCAGCTCTTAACAAAACTCTTAACAAAACCCCCTCCCCCAGTTCAGTTGTTGCTAGTTCTCTGCCCTTCTCCAAGAAATTTTTTCCAGGGAACCCTGGTTTCCCCTCTCCTCAGAAACCACCACTTCTAAATTCCAATTCAATCAGGAATGCATGTACATGTTGAAAACAATCTCTTAAGAACTCCTAAGTGCTTTGTGGGTTAACAAAGTACAATTTATATAAATTGCTTGTCATTGTACAGATCTGGTGTGCTGCTGGAGTGGACCTGTCTGGTGGTAGAACAAAAGATGGTGGCTCAGCTATTGGTGCAAGCAGTGTATTCTACACAGAAAGTGCTCGTGACCAGGAAGAAGGAGAAAAGGACCTGCAACATGATCCTAAGGTGTCCATGGTTTGGATTGGAAGTAGTACACACTCTTGTAGCAAAGTCACAGTGGTGGATGCGAACTACCCTCAGAATATTTTAGATTGTTTTATAGTGTGCACGTCGCATCTCTTGTGTATCACACCAGTCCCTGGTGCTTCAGAAGGGGATTATCAAAGCTCAGAGTGGACTGTTGAAGGTATATATTGACCATGTCTTTATCTACCAGTAACCCCTTTCATTCGTACACCCCACTACAATAATTATGAGGGACTAATTTCTCCTCATTGATCCCTGATCCAGGGTTCTCATTAAGTTTTGAAGTTGATAGCTAGGATGATAAAGCAGGCAGCTTGGTAGTCAGTTGCTGAAGGCAATCTCAAGCTCTCGCTCTCTGACCTTACCCTTTTCCCCCAGAGAGTAGGTAGCATAAGATATGAAGTAGGTGGTTTTTTAGCTGGTTGTGGTGCACTTAATGAGAACCCAGATAATCAAAGTCAAATAAGCAAATATACCATCTATATGTCCAAATGTTGTTTCAAGCGTTCTTTTTTCAAGTGGATTTTATACTTAGATGTTCAGCTGACTTTTTCTGTTAGATCCACTTCAGACAAATGGAGACAAGGCGGATTCAACAGCAAGTTCAAGCAAGACAGGATTTTCTGACCCACTAGGTATGATGGTATTTACATGGTTTCTAGAAGGAGAGATCAGTGTAACATGCTTGGATTAAAATGGCCACCTACCCCTCCCCTAAACCAGTATTAAAACTAACTTAGGGCAAACTGTTGGTTTAAGGGAGGTGTGGGGGAGGGTAGGTTGGGAATTTCCTAGAATGTAGCATTTTTAAGCATTTTATGATGCACTTATAAGTTCCTTTTTTAAATATCTTTCCAGTAGTAGTTTTGATTTTTAATACAGGACTGAGTTGTTCAAAGCTGGGTTAAGATAACCCAGGGTTAGTGCGAGATTTGCATTCAGATTTGAAAGCTTAAAAAGCATTTCAGTTTTAATTCTTTTTGTCTACAAGTTGAGATTGGAAGCTCTAAAAATAACAGGGAAAATTATCCGAGAAAATGCGTTTGAACATAAGAAAAAGGAAACTGGGGTTGAGCGCTAATCGACCTTGAACAACTGGGCCTAGTTTGTAAAGATTTTAAAATATATCGTAACTCTTGAATTAGTTCTTTCTGTATCAATGTATTTGATAAAATTATTTCAGGTGTCCAGGGACAGGGATCAGATGGTCCAACAGTGACAGATATAACAGCTGGAGAGAGTATGTCGCCACTGGCTGGACACATGGACGGAATAGAGAAAATGAGTAGTGTACTGCCCACAATGTGGCTTGGAGCACAATCAGGCTGGTAAGAGCAACAGCATCCATCTCTGCATTACATTTAACACTTTTTCTAATTTTGAGAAAATAGTTTTTTTTATAAAGCCAATTCTCAAAAAAAAGAAATAGTAAAGCATTTAGAAGCCAACATGATTCTATAAAATCAATTTAAGTGTCTTCCATTGACTTGTGGTAGTTCCCTTTGTCACTGGCCATCTCTGAGAAAAGGGCTGCAAAATTAATAATGTTTTTTTCCTTAAGGGACATATGTCCAGCTAAGACACCTGAACTCAGTTTGGGAGGCATCATGCATCTTTAATGAAAATTGTGCATAGTAGTTTCAGGATTCCCTGGTTGACCGGTTATTGCCACATATTCACTGCAACATTGTTATTTCATTGGTACAACCATTCACGTGCACTGAAGGTTGATTATGTTGATTATTTTGAAATTTAATGCAGTTAACAACAAGAAGAACCACCTCTTGTCAGTCATCGGTCAATGTGGTGGTGTAAGCATGGTCAGCCTTCCTTGCATCAGCTCCATGTGCTTAGTACAATGCTTTCATGGAGACCACTTGCTTTGTTTAACCTTTGGATTGTGCTTTTCCCCACCCCTTCCCCCTTTATTTTTCCACTAATAAATCAGTGTGACAGGTGCCTGGTTCCATTGGTATGGGAGCTCGTGGCTGGAAGGTTCAGGTCTACCAGCCATGGTAGCGTAACTCCCTCTAGGGACTGGCTTTGCCAAAAATGGAAGTCTCTGGAAACATTGTACGATGAGGGAGTGTTAATGTTAGCTCTGGGGCTGGTTAACAGCTTTCAGCCAGTCAGCCAGTCAGCCAGTCAATGAGATGTTAGTTGCCTTAGAGGGTATCAAAGTACAAAGTATATTCATTTTTTAATTGCTTAAATTAATATCCTGTTGCTTGTTTTTTTTTCTTGCAGTGTGTATGTTCATTCTGCCATATCTGACTGGAAGAAATGTATACACTCCATCAGATTAAAAGACTCTGTGCTTAGTATTGTGTAAGTGTATAATGTTTTTATTTAAAGAGAGGTGTAATCTTGGCAGAACCTCCTACCCCCCCCCCCCCCCCACCTTTGTAAAAACAATGGGTATGCTTCTGTAGGCTTTATGGGAGGTTCATACATGACAAGTGTCCTGCATACTGCTCGTATAGAGCGGTTTTCATTTGAGTATCGTAAAACCAAAACCAAAGTAATTACTCTAGCCAATCACAAAGGACACAGACAATACAGTGAACCAATTAAAACTCGAGGTAATTACATGTAGCTGACGCAAAGCGCGGGAAAATGCATGCGAGCGTGACACAATTGGTTTTGGTTTTCCTTCTGATTGGATAAAAAAGTGGCGCGAATCTTTTAAGCCAATCACGTAGCGTAGTAAACGCAAAACCAATTACCTTTCGACACTCAAATGAAAACCGCTCTAATCTAGCGAGTTAATAGATGAAGAAAGGTGGTATCGTTAAGCTTGATTAAAAGATGTCACCAGTATACCATCCATTTTTCTGGTTTCTGGACTTTGGAAATATTCCTTTATAGGTGGTATGATTTTCCTGCAACAGAAAGTCTCTTCTATGTTCAAGTCCCTAATAATATTTCAAAAAAAATTCAGTAGCCTTTTTCAGGAATTTCATTGAGGTTGTGCGGACAATGCAAAAAAAAAAGTGAGCAGGAAAAAAACAGCAAGTGGGTAGGGGCGGGGGGGGGGGGGGGGGGTAGTAAGAAGATATTGATCAGGACTTTGTTGAGTGATAGCTGAGAGACATTGAGTCCTGTCAATGTCTATTTTTTATTTTTTAATTCAATGCTTTGTTTTTTTCCAGTTATGTTAATTCCCGTGTATTAGTTGCCTTGGCGGACGGTACAGTTGCTATCTTTCACAGAGCTTCTGGTAAGTTAATATTAGGGCCATATACGAGGAAAAATAAGACGCGTCTTACATAAGACGCGAACTTTCCGTATAAACGGCACATTTCGTCTAAAATAAGACGCGGCTTAGCTAAGACGCGTCTTATTAGATAAGACATGCTCGTATAAACGGTACAATTCGCGTCTTATGTAAGACGCGTCTTATTTTTGCTCGTATAAATGGCCCTATTGTAGTGAGCTTTAATAAACTTGAATAAAACAAATTGATCTGTCCACGAACAAATAATACAGTAAAAATTAAACTTTGGACTGTGGAGATTATACCAGCCTGCGGACACGGACGTATTTCCATTCGTCGCTTTTCTCCACCCAACCGGTCAACATGACTGGCGAGTGGAGCTTTTGGCCGTCAAGACGCCATTCTGGCCAGAAATGGTCTGCTGACCGGTCGTTATTTTGAACCCTGTGTCATTACTGGGGTAACTGTAGCGTAAAGGGTTTGAACAGATCAGTCTTGTCGTGCAAGTTGCACAAAGTATCATCAAGACAAAACCACAAATGAACATGTTTGTTATTTATTTCAGATGGCCAGTGGAACTTTAACAACTATCATTTGCTGGATTTGGGCCGGCCGCACCACTCTATACGCTGTATGTCTGTAGTGCATGATAAAGTATGGTGTGGATACCGCAACAAAATCCAAGTGATACACCCACGCAGCATGAAAGTTGAGGTACAACAGTATAGTTTAATGGCCTTTTTTCGATGGCTGACAGCAGCTTCATTTATTAGCACTTCTTCGTTGATTGTTCAATACTGCTACTCATTTTTCACAAACTTGGGGAATGGGTTCAGTGCCACCTTAAGTTTTCAAAAAATAAGGTGGCTCTTTACCTTAACCCGAAGGAGAATGTATAACTTATTTTGTAGTTCAAAAGGTCAAGGAGAGCACTGTTCTACTATATTTTTCAGAAAACTTTCGATGCTCACCCGAGGCGTGAGAGTCAAGTCCGTCAGCTTGCATGGATAGGAGATGGTGTGTGGGTGTCTATTCGTCTGGACAGTACACTGAGACTGTACAATGCTCACACGTACCATCATTTACAGGACATTGATATTGAACCGTACGTCAGCAAGATGCTCGGTAAGCGCTTCTTTTCTTTCCACTTAACCCTTCTCAACCTGCGAATACACTGAATTCAACACGGCCGTCTCTCCTTTTGTCGACGCTTCTTAAATCTCATATGGCGACATTGAGTTTTGGCCGTTGAAGTAAAAACTCTGTAGAGTGCACTTTCATTCGGTTACATTTTCTTTTTAGCATTTTAGACACATGGTAGCCTTGCCACCAACTAAATCGCCAACAAGAATAGAACTTAGCATAGTATTGTTTTGAACCTTAATGTACGGAAATTTCTTAACCGTTACTTTATTTTCATATTTCAAAGAAATGACTAGTGGTTGTAAAACGTTTCTGCCAGTTTATAAATCTATGAAATGTCAAAGTTTACATTCGCTGTACCTATGCATGTATTGTTAGTATTCGCAATATCAAGAGCATAAGACGTTCGACACAAGAATCGTCGATTAGGATCGACAGATTTGTATTTTGGTCGACTTCAGATTCGAATAAGCTTGACGAAAAAGTAAAAATCTTAGGTAAGTAATCCTAGGCATTAAAATGTGTCAATTTTTGCAGAATTATTCGTGGCGATTCGTTTGTGGTGAGATCGTTTGGGGGCGAGATGACCGTAAACCATTTTGTTTCACCTCTGTGTCCTCACTTCCCGACCCAGTGGTCCAAAGATTCGTTAGAACTGAAACTGTCTTCGTTATTCTTATTTTGCGTCTGTTAATTTTATTTCAGGTACAGGAAAGTTAGGCTTCTCGTTCGTTCGTATCACGTCACTGATGCTAACCAACGATCGTCTCTGGGTAGGAACCGGAAATGGCGTCATTCTCTCCGTTCCTCTTGTGGCTGCTCGTCCCGCAAGGGATGACGGGGATGCAGCAACAAGTTCCCCAGGGACGGGAGGGACAGGAGGTCCTGGAGGAGCAGTTAGAGTATACAGTAATGAAGGCAAAGATGGCGAGGCACCCAGGGGATCAAGCTTTATGCCTTACTGTTCTATGGTGAGTTGATTGCAGCTTATCAAAAACTCCAAAATCTCCATTATACACTTAAACATTGGGTGTTTTGTTACATTCCTAGACTTACACTTCAACAGCGACAAAGAACAAAGAACGAATTAAGCAATGTCGACTCGGTACTTATAAGGACACATTTTATTTTCTCAATCGTTGAATGAATGATTTACATTGTACTTTCCCTGTGTTATTTGCCTCTTGTTTCCTCCACTAGCTGCTGTTTCTCTTCTTGGATAACTTCGAAAATCATTGCACTTTCATTGAGACTCCATGTTTGTGTTGTTGTAGTCATTCACGAAAGTGAAAGTTTGACATGTTTTTTGCCGCCTTTCGTCACGCGTCTTTTCTTCATGCTCTGATCGCGTGCTGTTACATTCTGAGTGTAAGTGGGGAACAATTGCTCAAATGTATCACTATCAGGAAACATTTGAATTTATTCAGGTCCACGTGACTAAGAATCAACCAATGACGGTCCCTGTTTAGTTGAGTGAAAGTCGAGGGATATAGCAATGAAGACTTACTTTTTACTGTCTAACACCTTGTGGCTAACTTTGTTTCAGGTGAACGCGCAGTTGTCATTTCACGGTCACCGTGACTCGGTCAAGTTCTTTGTAGCGGTACCGGGTGCCATGAAGAAAGTATCTCAACCCGCTACCTCGTCCTCAAGGTCAGCAAGTCCCAGTGGACTGTCGGCCAAGTCCAGCCTGGAGAGGGCTGTAACCGAGGCCATGCTATTGGTGTTGTCTGGTGGAGAGGGTTACGTAGACTTCCGGTTAGGAGACGGCGAGGAGACTGCCTTGGAGGAACAAGGAGGCGATTTGATATCTGTCACAACTCGAGGCCAATCAACCAATGAGAGGAGTCATATCATGGTTTGGCAGGTGTCAATCACATGATAGCTTTCTTGCTGAACAACACAGCGGTAGATAATAAATTCTTCATAATTATTTCTGGAAGCGCTTTTTATTTGTAGGTAGGCAAATTGATTCATTTCACGGCGTAAGTTTATTAATTTGCATTACACGTAGTCTGTTCAAAGCTTCCCTTTTGCACGATTATCGGGAACGAGCACCTACTTCTTGGCTTCAAATATACCGAGTCTCAACCTCGTCCCCTGAGTTTGCCTTGTCCCTAGGCTTCATTATTGTGCGCGGTTGATGTGTTTCGGGTCACGTGGACCGAGAAAGTTTTTGAGTCGGATACGTCACCGAAATGCATTGACCGAGAAGGTCGCTCGTAACGGTGAGCGCTTAATCTCGACGATCTTACGAAAAATTTATAGGGTACTGTGAACAGTCTACATTACCCGTGTATAAAATACACTCCCAAGTTTACAAAGCTTCATTTTAGCACCATAAAAGACGATTTATGTTAAATATTGAGTCATCATATTACATAAATTTGTAAATAATTTTCAAACTAATTTCTAAAGTTTCAGAAAGTATTTTTGGTGGTCCGTTAAATTAACTATTAACGCTATTTTGTCAGTTGTATTACCTACCGTCTGACTAGTCTAACTTATATAATACAAATCATTATATCATATACAATTATTATTATTGCGGGTTATGTCCAAGGTCATATTAGTCCTAGTGCAAATCAAAAAGTGGTTCATCAAAGTTATAAATGACACAAAAATGTAATGTTTATTCTCCAGGGAAAGTTGTACCTTCCGTAGTGAATTATACTGTATGGCTCAAAGAAAAATAGTTTGGTTTCTTCACCTTATAACAAAAAAATTTCGGAGGAACATCGAGTGTTCTGTACAATGTCTTGTGGAAAGTTCCAAGGGTTATTTACCTTGCAAGCAGAGGTTTCTTTCTGGAATGGCTTTAGCATTTGCAAAGTCTTTCGCGTCGCTTGCTAGTCGCGTAGTTTTTTTTACCCGAAGGACAAGCCACGCGAACGGCCTTGAAAATATCAAAAAACCACAGAAAGGAACCCCTTCTCGCAGGGTAAGGGTCATTCTGAGATGAGTACAAAAACTGATGGTTCCCTTTCCACCCCTTTCAAATGATACAAATACATCTTAAGCCTTTTCTCTCAAGTCCAAATTATGTATTAACTTTTGTAATTTTCAACCAGTAGTTTGAAAGTTGCGACCAATCCTTTTGGTTTTGATCTTGAAAAATATTGAGTAATATATGTTTTTAGACTTTAGTGAAATAGTTATTTTTTCGTATAATTTCAGAATCTCGATTTTTGTACACGGGTGAAAAGGCAAAGATGCTTGCAAGGAATTTGGTTGTAAGCATTTCCTCTTTCGTCTTTCATGGTCTTAGATCCTGAAATAGTTTTTTTCAATAACAAGTAATAGAAAGAGAAAAAAGGCAACCTAGACCTTACAAGATTTATTTATTGTCTATAGTTTTGCTCTTCACTTTATTATCTGGGGCTTAACAAATATATTAGAAGATTCATTCCAAACTCCTTTACTATAAACATCGCTGTCAATATACTATAGTAGTAAATGAACAAATTCAGTAGGACAAAAGATCTGTCTGAGACGTAAACAATAAAACATGCATTATTAAACAGTAATATTTTATCTCTTTTTCCTTGTGCTATGGGTAACGTGTTTGCGAGTGCTCCCCTCTCAGGAAACGTAGGGAAAAGGTTTTTTTTTTCTAGGGCAAAGGAGCGTTGACCAAGAGGGGTAACGCTTGTAATTGGATCTATTACACAAGCTTATGAAACAGTCATAATGATCAGTTCATAAAAAATTGTCTAATAGAGTGGGACTTATTACCCGTTATATTTTTAGCGGCTTTTTCGTTTCCTTTTCTCTTGATCTCTCTTGCTGATTGGAGGCGGTAATCGTGTTGTGAAGTTTGCACAAGTTTTGCCCACAGTCAAGAGAGGCTTAATCATCTCTTGCCACCGTTTATCAACTCGTTAAGTTATTATTTTTTTTATTTTTAGAACAAAGCGGGACAAAGGACAAAGGGTTTTTCAAGATAGAAACGAGATAAAGACAAAAAATACCTCGAAGGTTTTAAGTCGTCATTATTTCGGGAAAGTAAAAAGACGAAAAGAGTGGATGAGAAAATTCTTATGTTCAGTCTTGTCGTCTTGACAAGATGTGCTGGAAGGCAAATGCTTTTTTAAGAAACCGATACCTATTTTTTTCTCGGGCACCATGCTATAGTATTTTACTCGATATTTCCTTTCAAATATCTGCACGTCTAACAGTACCGGCAGAAAATACCATCACAGAAAATTCAGAAGATAGTGAGCGTGCTACGATTTTATATCTGAAAGAAAAAGCGATTTATATATTTTTAAGCTGATCGACATGTTCCTTAGAGCAAATTAGGGTCTATGTAAAGTACTAAATGAACAAAATGAAAATGAAATCTTTTTAAAGAAATCCTTTTATATTATCAATTAGCCGGAGCACTTGACATCTATAAGTCAATGAATCACTGTTCAAATAAAGTTCTTTGTTATAGCTTTGTTTTCTACCGATGGGGGATGACTTGGCCCATGTTTGGATACATGTACGGGGCTTGCTCGGATGTTTTTAAAACCCCCATTCTGTGTAGGACAAAAGAGAAACTTTCTAAAACGGCAGAGAAGAAACCGACCTTAGTGCCTGAAAGCGACCTTTTTAAATTTAGGATACTGTTTAGCGCAAAATACACTAGCTCTTTTATTAGCAAAGTGTTGACTGATAACCTGCTCAGCAGTGCTAAACAATTATGCCGATCTTGAGTGATTGAGTCGGCGTAAATACGTGAGTGAGCAACGAGGACCGTTAACGTTGCTGTTTATAACAAATTAAGACGAGAAACTCGTTTAATGGGACAAACGCACTTTAAACTATGAAGACAAGAACTATATCCAAAGGTTCGCTTGTGAGCAGTCGTTTTCGCGCCCGGTGTCATGTCGGATTTCGCGCTATGGAATTTTTCTGCGATTTTAATTTTGGTCCATCTGGTTATTACTTTGTTTGACAGTAAAAATTAAACCTTGCCTTATATCAGTAGTATAGAAATTGTCGGGCTTGTTTCCTGTCAACAATAGGAAACGTCAGTGCCAAGTGTTGTTCTCATTACGTCCTTCCGTAATCGTGGAAGGTTGTTTTGTAACAAAGTACGAACTATCGTAGTGTTGATATCATGGAATCTTTCCAAGTTCTATTCCTGTACTAAACGATACGGCAGCTTAGCAGGATATAAAAGGCAGAATAAACATCAAAATTAGCGAATACGTAAATGATTGTTATCACGTACAAAGATTGTTTTGAGGCTAAAATTTCTCCGAAGTTTCTGGACCTTGTATGATCTTTCAGCCTGTTCGGGCCGGCACCGGTATAACTGGAAAGAAAACTATAATAAAACAAACGTTTTGGTCGTTCTGGAAAGGAAATCATCAACTCGACTCATTACCTCAACTTTGACAGTTTTTATTATCCCGGATCGGAGGGTCGAGGCGGGAAGTGGGGAGGGGCAGGTTTTCCCTTCAAAGACATGTTCTGCTGGAGTATGCGTCCAACTAGTCTCCCCTTATCAGAACGGACGGATCTAAAGATATGTTTGTTTCAGTCTATTGACCACTGTGACTAAAATTGTCAGGAGCATTGCTAAAATGGGATATATTATCAACAGTTGTTTTAAGAGCTGTCATAAGGTTAAGAAGATCCGATTGTCACTTCCTGACAAGCTACCCACAAAACAGTTTGCTTTCCGCACTTTATCTTGGTTCCATGCCAAGGGGTCCTTTAAAGTTGAACTCCGTGCTCATGATCAGTTTAGTCGAGCCTCTTATTTCAAGAAGAACACTTAATCGTGAGCTTGTGAAAGGAGTTGATTTCACAATGAGCAAGCTTTTGTCCGTTTTAATTCTTCTGTGCTTTGGTAGGTTGCTTGTTTTCCTTTAAATAGCGAGGGTGGTAACCCTCAACTTAACTGTGCTTAAGAAGAATATGATTTTATAGTGTAGTCGAATATATTCAGTTTTTAATCCCTTGATTATTCAATTAATTTCAATACGTAGCTGTAACGTATAACAAATTGACTGAGGGAAAAACGAATTTACAGCATTAAGCTGTTTTGTGGTTTAACCCAGCATAATTATCACTAAAGCAGTTCAAGTGAGGATGAGTATAGTCACCTTCAGACGAAGAAGCGCCGGGATTTTGTTTGTTTAAAAATGACATTGACATTTTGCGTGGTGCGTTGCGCGCTTTTGTCTTCCAGTCCCGTCATTCCAAGCGGCCTCATCAAAGCTGACGTGCGTTCGTTCCCTGAAGTGCAACATTCAACGGTACCAAGGCTGTTACGCTGTAAAAGGAATGTGCCGTTGTGCGCAAGCGTGGTGCTGTAACAATCCATTCAATTACTCGTCACTGCAAAGCTGTCTGTCCGTCGCCGAAAATGCAGTTCATTTAGGTAAGAAATCATTAAGAAAAGATGATCAATGTGAACACTGTAGAGTGGTTTACGGTAGTTTCGCAGTTACTGTGGGGTCGATTGCTACACTGTGTGATTGGCTGAAAAATCTTGCGCTATCCAGCTCTTATTCACTCAAACCAATCAAGGCACGCGCGGTCACAAGCTATTCCCGCGCTTAGTGTCCTCGATTCGTTTCGAGAGGTGAGTGGATCACAAAATCATAGACTTGCGTTATGATTGGCTGATTCTAGTAGTCACACTGGCACTTGAGATAAAAGGGAATGATTCTTGCAATACAACCGCACCGTTCAGGCATCAACAATCCCGTTCATTTCTCCTCGCTCTTTAGACACATTAATTTTCACTTTAATATGCGTTCTCAATAAAATGAATTAAAAGTAGGTTTGATCGTCCGGGTGAACGTAGTCCTGAATAGGACTGTTGTTGTCCGCTGTGATTGACATTTCGACAACCTGTGCGGTAGTCATCTTCAGAGTCAAAGTGAGTTGTATCACGTCAGTTGAAGGTATTATACTCTGGTTATTGATCTGATTGGTCAATTACGTCGCGTTGTGATTATTATTCCTCGCGATGAAGAGGTTTGTCGCGCGTGTGTCAAAGCAGCCAGTAAACTCAGGTGGCCCATATTTTCTAGGTATATATCTTTTGGTGTCCGCAATGACATCATCAAGAGATAAACTGGGTCGGAATTGAAAGATACCTGAAGAAGTAAATGTTCATAGAGAACTTAGACAGAAACGCTGCATTTCAGCGAAATCCTTGGAATTCATTTCAGCTGGTATAAACTTAAGTATATATTCCTTGATCCCTTTCAGTGGACCCATGCGAGAAGGAACCTTGTAAGAACAATGGTTACTGTGTGCAGTTGAAAGGAGCCAAGGACGGTTACCGCTGTGAGTGCCATGGTACTGGGTACTATGGTCCTCGCTGTCATAAGAGTAAGTATTACTGAAGCTGCCGCCCGGTGGGGAGACTAACGTTAGTCGGGGTAGCCATCCACCTTAACAAGCGTTGCTTATTCCAGGTATCACTCGCTAAGAAGTCTTAAAAACAGACAGAAGGACAATTGAATAGTAAACACAGCTGCTTTAAGCAAAAGGTGGTGTTTTAATTAATGCTTTTGAACTCGAATGCTAAAGCTCCTGAGACAGCGATTGTTAAGGGTTGCACAATTATTTGAGCACGGTCAGTGGTGTTTTTATCGAGATGTGCGCTACCGTCTAGTAAATGCAATTAGCACCTGGAATGCTTACCACTCAGCTAAAAGCGGAAAGTAAGTATAAGGTCATTTTTGCAAATTCAAATCGAAAATTAAGGACTACGTTTCGAGGTACCGTAAATGATATAATAGGCGCCCTATCTCTAATAACACCCCTTGTTTAATAAACGCCCCCCTATACACCACGCGCTCTTTGACAGTTGCTCCAAACACTAAGAAATAGTTGAATAGAAGAAAATCATTCACGTTATTCAATGTTTAACGTTATCCAAGTTAAGCCTCGTGACTCTGGGGACGAGAATGAGCTTATCGGCAATGGCACTGATTCAGCAGTCAGACGTTTAATCGCCTGCAATTATGCCATTGGGTAGGTAACTCAACCGCAACCCAGCGGTCCCAGAGAATGCCAAACGTGCAGCCGGTGGGTCCGAAGCGCTAGTGGGAAAAAATGCAAGTGATGAGGTAGTAAGATACTTAGCAATTGTTTGATGAGGCTACGTATGAACTGAACAATTATGCAGATCGAGGAAAGTTTCATTCGCCAAGGCCGAAGGAGGCCGAGTAGGCGAGGAGAATAACACTCTACTAGCCTGTTCCACGCGTTCACATAACTGGAGTTGCGGTGCGACGAGAGAGCAAGGAGAAAACAAATATGGAGGGAGAAAGTTGTTTTTCCTGCTCACATCTTTTTGCGCCAGCCCATTATCTGAACGCCCGCAGCTGACTGTTTTCTTCTTTTTTTTTTTCAGAATGCCCTAAAGACGTGAGAAAGGCTATCCGCATGCTTTTAAAAAGCAAGGTCAAGTTTGCACACCAAAGAATTCGCCATTTGCGCGTTTGCAGGCTTTAAAACTTTCTTTAATCACAGGAACATTTATTAACGAGAAATCTGCAAGTTAAAAGCTTATAGATCGTTATCAGTCACGTGGTCAGCAGCTAGGCAAGTTTCTTTGAAAAAAAGAAAGTTTTTACATGAGAAAAAGGTAAACCCTCTCAGGATTTTTTCTGTACACCAACAAGGTCGCCAGTTTTTTGTTTTGTACACCAAGATCGCCCCGCTACTTCATTTGAAAACGGTCCGTTTTCCAAGGGTGTTTGGTGACGGGAATTCTCCGACAGGAAATGACAAACATTACACTTTAATAGTACATAGTTGACTGCCCAAACTGCTGTTGACTGCGTATTACTAGTATATATAATTCTGTACATTATTTGTTTGCCTGTGCTCTGTGGTAAGCAACGGTTTAAAAACGCGTATTTTGTTGAGAGTTGTATGACTTTGATTACACACAGCATCGCTTCACGCCGTGAAACAATACAAAAAGTAATTTTTCTACAGCGCAAGACACTGAGAGAAACTTGATTTTTTTTTTCGTTTTCAAAGGAGACTAGGTAACTACTTAATGTAGAATCTCTACCGAGCTTTTTTTATATCTTATGGGTCCTCTAGTGTGCTTTTTGGGGGTTTGAGGCGTTGTTCTTGCTGTTTGGGTTTTAGTTCTGCTCAAGGGATCGGGAATCAGTGCGGATCTTACGCAGGCTGCTATAAGTCCCTTTATTGCAGTATTGGATTTCATCCTTTTCATCGAACAGGTGCTTTAAACGTAACACTCCAAAGTGCAGATACTTCAGATGATTAATTCCTTTTTTTTTTCTAATAAACCTCCTTCGAGTTTTTCTATTCACCGTGCCAGTTCTTGCAGTCACGAATTAGCGTGCTTATCGTTTCAGTAGACTAGTAAATGTATGTACGCGGGTCAAAGGTCAAGTCTTTTTTATTGTCAATTATTTTGAAGATATTCATAGCAACAAAAGCAATACATAGTAACGATCATTTAAAGAGAGGGAAACGTGAGCATTGTAAAGTCAGTCCTTCAATGTTATAGAGGACATTTTAATGTCACAAAGAAGTCATTTCTACTCATTAAAAAAGACTGAAGAAACTATAAATCATAACTCCTTAAAATCTATTTTTTAGAGTTTTATCACCGTAAACCCTCTATTAAGCCACCCAGGGGCTTATTTATTTCAAAACACATTTGAGGGTATCAGTTGTCTGTTAAAGCTAGAATACAAAGTGGAAAAACTCAAGTACAAGAAGTGGAAGGTCATGCAGCCAAGGATCAAAAACAAATCCGAACTTCCAGTTGGTTAATAAACCATCCCGGTTCAGTCCACACGAAGTTTTACAGTCGAGATTGATTAATTCCGTCCATCATTTATTAGTGAAGAATTTATTAGGGGAGGGGAGGGAAGGGGGGCTTAATAGAGGGTTTATGGTAAGTAATTTGTAGATTAAGATCTAAATAATTTATTTCTCTTTCTCGCAATCCGCGCGGGCATATAGGTCTTTGTTACATGAAGATATTTAAACCCGCGCGTTCACTTCTTCAGGTAACGTGAGCGGCGCGAATAGTGTGTCTTGGTTGCGTCACTGAAACGCACGACCACGTAAAACGCTGTACATAGCCTGGAATACAGTCCGCTCCTCGTTACTGGGGATTTTTCCAGTGAAACGTCCCTGGCGGCTAAGAGTGAGGAGAGAGGGTTGTATTCGCAGGCTAAACACTGTAAAGGGACTAGGCAAGCTGTCAGTACTAGTTCAAAAGACTGATTATTCACATGCCCGTGATAATGTCAGTAAATACACTTTAGAGTACATGAATAACAATTTCATTACGAATACTACTGGAGTGAAAAGATAATAAGCAAACATTATGCATTCTTTTTTTTCTGGTGATACTTAACATTTGAAATGAGCCAGGGGTAGTGGTCTTAAACCTTTTGCAAACTAAATAAACTTTTCTTCTGTCTTCCAATACCTTGTACATGCACCAGCATACACATGTGTAATTTCTAAAGCCATAAACATGATGTATTTATAAAGGAGCCATATAATCTCAAGTATTCTTCTACGTTACAATGAGAAAATTATTTTCGTCCAATATTCTGCGCAGGTTTTCATAGTGACATGCCCATCACGTTCCTCAGCGGCATAACAAAACTGTATATTTACATCATCTTTACACTGTCAAGGGAGCATTGATTCTTTCCTCATCAAAACTAGAACATTTTGCTCTTCTAAAGTGGTACGTTGGTGAAGAGGTATGACACAGATTCACCATTGTGAGTCCTACGAATTGCTTCAGCAAGAATCATGGAAATATCTATACACTGAAATGAAATAAGAAGACGAAAAACTTCAAAAACTCAACAATTAATTCTTAAACAAAAGAAGTTAAAACGGAATCCATCAGGAAATTGAGTGATTTGAACTTTCAGTGGACAAAAACCTTGTACCAGAATAATTTAAACAATACCGCATTTTTTTTACATTTTTCAAGAGCTATAGATATTTAACAATTATTCCTCTTGCCCTCATGGTGTGCGCGATGACGTAAGAGTTTAGGAGCGCGCTAGGCCTTCTGGGAGAGATCCGAAAACGTGTTGCGTTCTTGTAGCCATCTTGACGATCTGTGAGCCTTTAGTGAATTGAATCTGTGGAATCCTGTGTAATCCTTTAGAAGTTGGACCCTTCGGAGTGTTGTAACCTTTACGAATCGAGCCTGACAATCCTTGGAATAAAATACAGTTCATATTCGTCTACATGGTCCATCGTTAGCCGGATAAAAGCGGATTCTACGTACCAGTTGTGAGTGAAGTTGTGTTGTGTTATGGCCGAAGAACTCGCCAGAAAGCGACGGCAGCGTGCAGGGCACAGGTCAAGTGCGAAACGTATCATTTCATCCGTTATTGATGTCCTTGGAGGAGGAGACATTTCTCAAGTGCGGGAACACGAAATCAAGCTGAAACAACAAAGGGACAGCCTACAGCAGAAACTCAATACTCTTCGGCAACTTGATGCAGAAATTCTTGACCTTGTGGCCGAAGAAGAAATCGAAGGTGAAATTGAACGAGCAGATTTGCTGGAGGAAAATGTTCAGTTGGCTATTGCTAACATAGAAAACGCCTTGTCGCCGAAGGTCGTGTGTTCAAATGTAAATACCGAAGCGAACGTGGCGGAAAGCACGTCAGCAAATGAAGTTCAAATCGGGAGTAATTCTTCGCCTCCTTCAGCTTCAACGTCGAATTCCTCTTCATCTGTGCGGAGAAATACTCAAGTTAAATTGCCAAAGCTGGAGTTAAAGAAGTTCGACGGCGATCACAGTAAGTGGATTTCTTTCTGGGATAGTTTTGAAGCCTCAGTTCATAAAAATGAGAGTTTAACTGCCATTGACAAATTTAACTACCTAAACTCGTTGCTCGAACGGTCAGCGGCAGAGGCCATTTCCGGGTTAAGTCTTGGGGCATCGAACTATGAGGAAGCAGTAGACATTTTGAAAGCTAGATTTGGCAACAAGCAGCAAATAATTAATCGTCACATGGAAATTTTGTTGAATCTTGAATCTGTCACATCTCACTATCATGTAAGAAGCCTACGTCAGCTGCACGACACTGTTGAATCTAATGTGAGAAGCTTAAAGTCATTAGGAGTTTCACGTGAATCGTATGGGGGTTTGCTATCATCCATCTTAATGAATAAGCTACCCCAAGAATTTCGTCTTGTTATTACAAGAGAAATTGGAGATGATGATTGGCAGTTGGATCAATTGCTCAATATCTTTAAAAGAGAACTTGAGGCAAGAGAAAGAGCAGGAGGGTCTACAGTGAACAAAGGACAAACCTCTCCACCAAAACCGAAACGAAGGGAAGAAGGAACTACTCATGCCTTGTTAACTGGTGGTGATGCTAACTGTCCCACCTGCACCTACTGTAGGGGAAAACACCCATCAAGGGATTGCCAAACAGTACCTGATGTACTAGCTCGTAAGGAGCTTTTGAAGAAGTACGGGAGATGTTTTGTTTGCCTGCGAAAAGATCACATTAGTCGTAACTGCTCAGCCAAATTCAAGTGTCATAACTGCAAGGGCAGACACCATGTTAGTATTTGCCCAGCCAACCTGAGTCCTCTACAGCCAACGAAACCTGAAACACCAGTTCCCACACCAGGACCACAACAGCAATGCTTAACAGCCCAAACTGCCAGCAATAGTGTCGTTTTTCATACTGATTCCACTACACCTGTGTTCCTTCAAACTGCCCAAGCAGTGGTGTACAATCCTCAACAGCCAGAGGTTAAGGTCAGGGCTAGAATAATCTTGGACAGTGGAAGTCAGCGCACCTATCTTACAAACAACCTGAAGAACATTCTTCAACTACCTACACTAGAGAAGAAGCAAGTCTCAATAAAAACCTTTGGAAGTACCGTTGAAAGATTAGAGTTGGTAGAAGTTGTGGCCCTAGGAGTAGAGCTAAATGGAGAACCAGATCTTTCACTGTCAGCTTTTACATTGCCTCTAATTTGTCAACCATTACAAGGTCAACCTGTGGAACTAGCAGTGAAAAATAACCCCTGCCTTTCGGGACTCAAACTTGCTGACTTTTGTACCGAAGGAGAGACTCTTGGTGTTGACATTCTAGTTGGTTCAGATTATTACTGGAAGTTGGTGACTGGCCACACCATTAAAGGGGCCCAAGGTCCTTCAGCTGTTCACACCAAACTGGGATGGGTACTTTCAGGACCCGTTTGCTTAGGGAGTGTAGAAAATCAACAGAGAAGTAATCTTGTGACAACCCATGTCTTAAAATGTGCTACTGATCAAGTGTCCTATGATGGTCTTCAGGGAGAGTTGAAGAAGTTCTGGGACTTAGAGTCTCTCGGTGTGAAGCCGCCAAGTGTCTATGAAGAGTTTGTTGAGAAGTTGTTGTACAAGGGAGACCACTATGAGGTCAGTCTCCCGTGGAAGGCTACACATCCACCACTCCCTGAAAATTATGAGTTGAGTCTTCGAAGATTGCAAGGTTTGCTGAGTCGACTCCGTGAGAAGCCAGACATCCTGAAGGAGTATGACAGTGTTATAAAGGATCAAATCGAAAGAGGAATTGTGGAAGTTGTGAATGAAGAAACCAAGCCTGATGTCGTCCATTACATCCCTCATCACGCTGTTATCAGACGAGACAAGTCAACTACAAAGTTAAGAATTGTATATGACGCCTCAGCCAAGTCAGATGGAGCTTCATTAAATGATTGTCTTCATGCCGGTCCTGCGCTTACACAAAGTATCTTTGACATTATGTTGAGGTTCCGAAATCACAGAGTAGCTCTGGTGGGAGACATTGAGAAGGCGTTCTTAATGGTCCATATGAATGAAACTGACAAGGATGTACTCCGTTTCCTGTGGGTCGATGACATCGATAAGGCTGAACCTAAAGTTATTACACTGAGGTTTACACGTGTTGTGTTTGGACTGTCTTCAAGCCCATTCTTACTGAACGCCACAATTAAACATCATATAGAGCAGTATGAACAATGTGACCCTGATTTTACCAGGAAGTTTCTTGAAAGTATCTATGTTGATGACCTGACATCGGGGGACAGTGACGTGGACAGCACCTTTGAGCTCTATGTGAAATCGAAATCGAGGCTCAGGGAAGCAGGTTTCAATTTGCGGAAGTTTATCACAAATTCAGGAGAACTGCGAGCGAGAATTGAGGACAATGAGAGATTTATCTCAGGCGAAACAGCTTCCGGAGATGGAGGGAATGTTGACAAGCAGGTTGTTGAAACACCAGTAGTAGACACAAACGTCGTGGAAGAAGAAGATATGACCTATTCAAGAAGTGTTCTAGGAAGTGCAGTTGAAGATGTTAGCGTTCAAAGAATTTTAGGGACTCTATGGAACTATCACAATGACAACCTCGTCTTTGATTTTACAAACACTGCCTCTTTAGCAAAGAGAGTAGAACCTACTAAGAGAAACGTGATTAGCACAGCCTCAAAAATGTATGATCCACTCGGTATGATTTCTCCGATCATAGTCCAGTTTAAAATCCTGTTTCAAGAGTTGTGCAAGGACAAGAAAGACTGGGACGAACCACTGGAAGGTTCTTGCAAGTCAATCTGGCAGAGATTGGTGACACAACTGCAGGGTGTTAAACCTCTTACTCTTCCGAGATGTTATTATGCTGGCACGGAAGGGGAAGTGATTGTGAGTGAACTGCATGGGTTTTGTGACGCATCAGCTAAGGCATACGGTGCGGTGGTCTTTCTGCGTATTGTGACGACGTGTGCAAGTTATGTCAGATTTGTATCTTCAAAAACACGAGTAGCACCTCTCTCGGAGCAGACCATACCGCGTCTAGAACTGTTATCGGCGGTAGTCCTGTCCAGACTGATCCATAACGTAAAGGAAGCACTTAGTTCTGAGATGAAGATTGACAAATTGTTTTGTTGGACAGATTCCAAGATAGCCTGGTATTGGATTGTTCAGAGCCAGAAGGAGTGGAAACCATTTGTTCAGCACCGTGTTGACGAGATAAGAAAGCTTGTACCTGAAGAATGCTGGAATCATTGTCCAGGGGCTGACAACCCAGCCGACTTACTCTCTAGAGGTATGGACTGTCGTGAGTTGGAGAACAGTGTGCTATGGTGGAATGGTCCCAAGTGGTTGACTAGTTTCGAAGGCCTGGAGAATCGGAAGGAGATTGCGGAAGAGCCAGTCCCCGAGGCCTGCCTTGTAGAAATGAGGGTGAAGGATCGGAAGACAGTAACGACTGCTCTTGCAATGAACAGTGAACCTACTATGCTGTGTAATATCATTCAAAGTGAAGCCTTCAGTAATCTTGGACGTCTCCTGCGAGTTACAGCCTTAGTTCTGAAGTTTATTAAGCTATTAAAGGCACAGCGACAGGGAGATGTGAATCAGAAGCCGGAGATACGTGTGACCGGTGCAGACATAGAAGAAGCCGAACTTCTATGGATCAAGCAAGTACAACGAGAGATGATGAGCAAGGATGGGCAGAGTAGAGGTGCTGAGGTCAGAGTCCAAGGGAGAGGATCAAGTGGAGGTGGACTCTTAAGGAGACCGCTACAATTGTTGTATCCACTGGAAGTAAGCTGTTCTACGAATGAAGCAGCTCCTCAGGAACAAGTACTTGAATCACCGGAACAGCCGACGCAAGGTCGAGCGAGAGGAAATCGAGAGCGGCGTAGAGCTGCAGTCGAGGGAGAGCGAAGAAGAAGACAGTGGATTGCTGAATTACAAGACGAACATTAAGTTTGTTTATGTATTCTGAACATTGAACAGTTTTTTTGAGAGAGACTATATTCACTGAGTTATATCATTATTTTTTTTTATTTCTTTTCGATATTTGATTCTAGGTATAGAAGGTGGACCATTCTTCATGGTCCACGGGGGGGAGTGTGCGCGATGACGTAAGAGTTTAGGAGCGCGCTAGGCCTTCTGGGAGAGATCCGAAAACGTGTTGCGTTCTTGTAGCCATCTTGACGATCTGTGAGCCTTTAGTGAATTGAATCTGTGGAATCCTGTGTAATCCTTTAGAAGTTGGACCCTTCGGAGTGTTGTAACCTTTACGAATCGAGCCTGACAATCCTTGGAATAAAATACAGTTCATATTCGTCTACACATGGGCTCTAAGTCAATAGCCCATGAGGCTGAAGGCTGAATGCGCTATTGTTTTAGTAAAATCCAACTAGTTGGTCAAAAACATCGAAACAAAACAACTTTAGCTGGAAAAACGTGCTTCAGCTGCCATTGTTTTGGTTGTCAAAGCAGGAACTATTCACTAATACTAGGCTATGACATATAGCCTAGTAGTAGCTCAACCAATCAAAATGCAGCATTGATAATAGACCACTAGTTGGATTTTACTAAAATTTATTATCTGTAAAAACACCAAAGACTATTTCTCATGGGAGCCCGGGAAAATAAATGTCAAATTTCACAAGGATTGTGAAAACACAGGTAAAATTCTGAAAATTTCATTTGTAAGATGTCATTTTGTGAAATTTGACATTCGTTTTCTCCGGCTCCCAAAAGAAATTTTCTTTGGTATAACTTATTACATATATAGCCCTTGAAAAGTGTAAAAAAGAATGTAATTTTGTTTAAATTATTCTGGTAAAAAGTTTTTGTCCAATGGAAATTAAAAATACTCAATTTCCTGCTGGATTCCGTCTTAATGTGTGATGAGTCTTTATGTCTGATAAAGACAAGACTAAATTTTACGTCCAATTTTTTAGACCGGGATAACCCCAAATCTAAATATTAGTATAGGTAATAGCATGATTTGTAGTGATATTTGGCATATATACTACGAGTTATATTTCGAAATTGTTGTACGTAATTTCATGAGCCGTTAGGCGAGTGAAATTTGAGACACTTTTGAAATATCACAAGTGGTAATTATGCCAAATATCACGTACAAATTATGCTATTATTTGTTTATACTACTACCCGCAAACAGTTTCTAATTTTCACATGTAGGTATTTCAAATTAAGCTGAAATACCACTGTTCCAAGCCAAACAAATTTCAGAGATTTCTCTTACAGTAGTATAAGTAAAGTTAGTGCAAGAATGAGTCGATCTATATCAGAGAATTTGAAGCCGTTCAAAAAAGTCGCATTCGTGTATTATCAGGTTTAAAAACTCTTGGCTTCGTCTCGAGTTTTTAAACTTGATAATACACTCCTGTGAGTTTTTTTAAACACTACATCAAGGATCTCTGTTGTTTTTTTAAAAAAATCAATATCAGAGAGTTCTGTTTCATACACATGTACCAACACACTTTTTTTAAGGTCAGGAAATATGGTATTATCAAAGAAGGTACGGTAATAATATCGCAGAAATATTACACAGCTAACAATATTATTTTAGTTCTGCAAGCATCATATAGCTGCCATTTGGAGTTTTACAAAGTGGTTATCTTTGTTCTTTATGTAAGGTATGGCTGTACATCATGTATGATAGCATAAAGTGACACTTGTGAACTAACAAAAAGTAAGATTGTCCTGCACTTTTTCTACCCTTTTATAGGCTGTGTACATGCTCCTCCCCTAAACAAAATTAGGGAGAGAGTTTCAAATTGGTCCAATTGTTTTGGTGGGGAGGAGATAGTTGTACAAGGGCAACAGACGTGTCCATTTAAAGAAGCTGTCAATGGTTGTGAAATTAAAAAATAAAAAATAAAAAATTTACAGAAATAAAAAAAAGTGTGTTTGCATACCTTGATTTTAGCACAGTTTTGCATCTTGCTGTCCTGTGGGATGGTATTTGTGACCACAACAGCTTCAAGGTCGCTTTCTTCGATTCTTCGCAGAGCAGGTCCAGAAAAGATGCCATGTGTTAAAATAGCGTACACTTTAGATGCTCCAGCATCTTGCAATCTGAATAAATGAAGGAAAAAATGGTTGAATGGCAAAACAAAATGCAAGGGAAATAGTTAGGGTTTGGACAAAGCGCAAGTGAGATTATTCCCAAATTTCACTCGTCACCACTTGATTACACATATATATCTCTATTAAAGCACTTACTTCTGTGCAGCAAGTGTAAGAGTTCCACATGTGTCGGCCATGTCATCCACAAGAATTGCTGTACGATCTTTAACATCTCCCACAAGCACCATGCTCGCAACCTCATTGGCAACTTTTCTCTGGTTATCAAAACCACAACATAAGAATTTTGTAATGCCATGTCTGTATAATAAATCCATGCAACATTTTTTTCAAGAACATAAACTGCCCATGACTATCCTTGCAAGAGATCGACTGTTTTACTATTATAAGCAAAATAAAGGAGAAGTCTTGCCTATTTTAGCCTCAAACATCAGAAACTACATGTACAAAGGAAAGCCTTTAACGTTAAACACACGCTGCCAAAAATGTAAAGCAGTTCTTCAAAGCTGATGATTTTAAGCTACTTATTTATGGTCAAAAATGGTTAGCTCGAACCCTGGTCTGGATTATCTCCACCTGTTATCCCCTTTGCTCAGGAAAATGCAGATTACTTTTCTGGAATTACATGTATTTACTGAGAATTAAAAAGTAACAGAATAGACGCTTTTAATGTGCAATTGTACCTCTTTATGGATTAAAGCAAAGCCAACATTCAAGTGATCAGCAATTGATGTTACTCTGAAGGAAAAAAAAAAGATAAAATTAATTCCTTTGTGAGATGAGCTTCATCATTATGCTGTATCAGAACAAATGCTGTAGTGACGAAATACCAAACTGCCAATCAAAAAAGCCAAGACATTGATAAGGTAAATTCATGCATTTTAAAGATAAATTTTCTCTCTCTCGAGGCAGAAAACTATTTCAGTGCTGTTTAGTTGTAGAAAGACTTAACCAAAAGTTACGTTCTGTATGTGGTGAAGGCTACATGTTGATAAATGGTTAGGTTGAGTATCAGGCTTCAGATCAACACTTAAGGTATTAAAATAACTTTGTAGAACAAAAGACTTAGTTATGCTTTCACATCCACAAGAGGATAGATATTCTAGCTTTCTAAACTTAGTACGAAACTCTGTGGGCCCCATTTGGTGATCAAATTGCAGCTGAAGATTAAAAACAAATTCGAACTTCTAGCGCGTGAATATACCATACCAGATCAGTCCATATGAAGTGTTATCATCCGTAGACATGTATGAATAAATACAGTCTATCATATAAGAATAAGGGGGGATGGTAGCGGGCCTAAAAAGAGAGGGGGTCTTATAACTTTCATTCCCCTAAAAGGGGGGCTTATTAGAGATACGAGGGCTTACCTTTTAGCTCCACCAGCATCTGGCGACACTATTACAGACTGCTGCCAATCAAGAATATGCTCTTTGATCCATTTTAACACAGCTGGTTCTGCATACAAATTATCTACTGGTATGTCGAAAAAGCCCTGAAATGGGCAAAAAGACTTGATCAAAAGTTTGCAGGAAGTATAAGGTAAATTCATTTGCTTTTAAAATCGGTTTGGTAAGTTTAAAGTCACAATAATTCTGCTGCAACAAGAATGTTCCTGTAAAACATAGTACTAACCTGTATTTGAGACGCATGAAGATCCATGGTGATGATGTGATCTGCACCTGCTACGGACAGCATATTGGCAACCAGTTTAGCAGAAATTGGGGCACGACTCTGCAATAACCAATACGTGATTGCATAAGTGAATTATTTGGAAAAGTCAGTGGATAGTAGTGTTTGGCAGGGAACAGCATGTGTATGCATGTATTACAATCACAACACAAAAGGGCATGAACATAAAATAATAACATTGTCATGTCGACGAGTTACAGAATTTAATGCAGTCTCTTAGTTTCTTTTCCTTACGCTGACACCAAAGGCTTCTTGTATTGAAAACATTGAGAAAAATAAGAGACCAGCTTCCCAGCAGCTGCAATGCAATGCTGTAGACCAGTTGTTTTTAGTTTTAAACTGAGGCATACTTTCAAAAAGAAAGGATTTAATTATTTACACATTCCTTTACATAATATTATTACAAATTTTAAATATCCTCTGCTCAAATCGTTCACATCTGCTAGGATGGAAAAAAAAAAAACAAAACAAAACAAAACTATACATGATACAAAAAGATGCAACTAAGTTATTAAAATACAACATTGTGGAATTACAATAAATACTTGATTATTTCAAAATGTAAAAGTTTATTGAATGAAAAAATCTTAAACTTGTCTTTCCACACTCCTACACTGAATATAGAAAATAAGTTTTTTGAATACATGTATTTCTCCTAAATGTTTAAGGTAAATTTATCTTTAAACTTTAGACATGAGCAGAAGTTTCTTCCAGTAATATTTTTGGTGCCTTCAGAACAGCATCCTCTTGTTTAGTCATTTTATACTGTCTTGCCTTAACCATGATAAAAAATAGGTTTTCCATAAAAAAGGACCATAAGAAGGGATAACAAATCAATAAATAATTAACACTTGTAACTAAAGGATAATTTAACTAAGGTTATTACATTATTTTACCTTATCTTTCTTGTCCTGTCTTGCATATGGAAAGCATGGAATAACTGCTGTGACACGCTGTGCTGATGCAATCTTACAAGCATTGATCATGATCAACAGTTCCATTAAGTTGTCATTGATGTCACCACAGCCACTTTGGACAATGAATACATCTTCTCCACGCACTGATTCACCAATTTCAACACTGAAAATATAAAAAAATAAAATAAACAGTGGCACTTAGCATAATAGAGCAACCTTAGTGTGGCTGAAGTTTCCTTTCACCCCCTGAAGATACCAGTCTATATTCAATAAAAGTTAATAGTATACCGAGTGGTAGCAAACTGATAAATGCGCTACCCCGCCAGTGGTGATATCTTTTCTATCCACACATGTGTGACATCATTTTTGACCAATCAGCTCGCAGCATTTTCGCATGCTGCCAAGCACTTGCATGGTGGTTTGCAATCATTTGGTCTTTTCGGAGTTTTTGTGTTGGTCTTTTAGTGAGTTGAAGTTAAGTTTTATGCTTAAGTTTATCATAAAATGGAGACAAGCAGGTTTGTCAAGATATTTTTCAACACTCAGAGAAATTTCGTATCTCTGCGCAGCCATGAAATATCCTCTATAAATCAGATAGCCAAATAAAAGCTATGGTGATTTCAACTGGGAGAAAGACGTTGTCATTTGTTCTTTTCCTTCCTTCTTTTCTTCCTCGTTGTCTTACTACACCCAAATACCTGAGGCAAAAATATTGGCATTCTGTTGTGAACACACTAAAAAATACCAAAGTCCCAGGGGGGGGGGGGGGAATGTACCCTGGATTTCAAGTGACGGGGATGATCTAATAGGGCCAAAACTCAAAACGGAAAAAAATTCCTAGGGCTTCCAAAAAAACCTAAAAATATCCCTGGACCAAAGATTAACCCCCCCCAAAAAAACCCATGCTGAAATTAATAATCTCCAGAAAGCATGAAAATAATGATACAACATGAAAAATAAAAACATTAGAAATTGAATGCTTGTGTTTGTTTACTCCTCATACCATCTGAAGTTATCTAAGCCTAACAGCCTACTCTCGCATAATAAGTTTGGTTGTACATGTTTGTACTATATTCACAGAACTACGCAGCTAGAATATACGGCCCTACCAGGAATCTTCAGATTGTTTTGAATAGCCAAAGAATCCATGCTTTAATCAAGCCATCCACAAAAATTCTTGCCAAATTTTCCTTCCTAAAAAACTCCCGGAATTGAAAATTTCAAACATAAAAGATTCTTCAATCATCCCTGTCACTTGAAATCCAGAGTACTCAACTGGGATTGAAGTACATGCTTTAACGCGTTGACAAGCAACTCCTAACTCCTACACTGTAAGCTTCAATCATCCAACTTGCACGTTAAAAATAATAATATTGTTAACATGTATTACATGTAACTAACATTAAATTTTAATACCACTACATGTATTACTATAAAACATTATTTTTACTAAGAAGTTGCACAGGAAGCTGGGCCAAAATTCATCCCCAAAACAGTCTAATAGTGTAAACTGACGCATCAATGACCTTCCACTCAAGCACAACCTCAAATGGTAACCTGTTTTCACATGACATCATTTCAATATTCAACGAGGACAGACAGCAAATTGCTGTTCAATGCTTGAAATATCTAAAAGTCGTAACTCTTCATCCGTAGGATGCCTAAAATGTGTGCAATTCCACAATAATTGGTTTCGACTCGATTAAATCCTATACCAATTGGACAACATTTTAGGAGGAGCCACCCACAATGTGAGCACACTTACTGACAGGGTATATTGAGTAGGAAAACAACCCACAGAAAATGTAATGCACTAAATAACAAACTAAATACACACGTCAATTAAATGATAAAAGAGAGCGTGCACATATTTAAATATTGACGCACACAACCTACATTAACTGAAAGGGTAATAAAAGGATTAAATAAATAAAAGATATGGTGGCACCATTCAGCCATTGATTGCCAGACTCATCTCCCGCAGTGTAGCGTAGTTTGATGCCTGCCATGTTGGTGTCCCAAACCAAACCTTTGAGACCTGAACTTTCTTTCATGTAAACACTTTCTTTTGTGCTAATAAATTTGAATATCTGCTAGCCACATGAGTAAAAAAGCTCTATAGTCCTCTGTGGTGTTGCTTGACTGGTTATTTTGCAATGGGATGTTCCATTGCCTTTTTCATTCCAATCCCCCCCATCCCCCATATATGAACGACGCATGATACTCCCGGCTCGCAGTTTTGTCAAGCCCTTTAGAGGTAAAAGGTAAAGGCGCACTCGAGCCAAAGGCCCACGCGGCCAGAGCTCATACTGGTTTCCATACCATGAAGCATGCCCAGGAGTATTGCTACTCCCCGCTAGACAGGATGCTAGTCCATCACAGGGTTACCCCCCAGCAGTATGTCGCGGGTACTCATTTATACACCTGGGTGAAGAGAGACAAAGTGGAGTAAAGCTCCATGTCTAAGCAAGGGTTTCAATAATAACTGAAGTGGCCAGTAGGTTTGAATAGAATACCTGACTGTATCAACAAGTGGCCGTTAATCCTGTGCCTCTAGGGGGGTCTGGGGGCATGCTCCCTCAGAAAAAAAGGGCGATCACAGTAACAATGAAACGTACCCACGTGCATCTCTTAGCTCGCTACATAACACAAAAATACGTCAAAACCAAAATAATTTTGATATACACACTGAACATGGTTTACACGAGACATGTGATATCTCCTTCCACAAAACTTAAAATCTTTGATTAATGATTTACGTTGCGTCTATATTCTACAGCGTGACCGTTTAAAAGACTTATTAAGCTTAACCTTATAGTGAATCGCACCAAATAAGCTGAGGGTTTGAAAGTATCACCTTGGCGCATAGTAAGCTGTAGGCCACGGCGTTATTTCCTTGTTGGAATGAAAACAATGTAAAGAGCGTTTCAACAGAAAGCTCGAACACTACCTGAGCTCGCGGCTTACCTCGTTTCCTTATTTGAAAACTTTTTTAACACACATTTACCAAGGTCGTTTCCCAGCCGCTCAGAAATCAATTTTGCCAGTTGCTGATGCGAATTTCCGCCAAAAATCTTTATGTTGGGCATCTTCAACGACGCGTTATGGCATTTAAATTGATCTGAAGATCTAGGCATGCAAAGATTATGGCGGCAAATCTAGACGAAGAGTAAGTACTTCATGTAACTTGGACGCGAAAATTGACGATTGATTTCCGGGCCGGGCTTGGGGGGCCACGGGAAGTTTAGCAGGTAAAGATATACTGCGGATGCCCTCAAACCCTGACCCTGTTTAAGACAAAAATTATTCATTTCGCTACCCTCCTGACCTTATACATAATGACCCTAATTTACTTCGTTTTGCATATTTTTAATATTTTAGCGTCATCGAAAAATTGCTGGCACCACAAAAGCAGACCGCTTATTGCTGACCTTTCACTCTCTTTTAAATTCTTTCAAGGCGAAAAAATACCTTATTCAAGACGCGAAATATTTAGCCTGTTCCAGGTGTTAGATTTTGGGGACGACGCAAAGAGACTGTGAGCCCGGATTTGAGCAGAGAAAACGGCGAGGGGTTGGGACACGCACCCCACTCCACTACTGTTTGAACGCCTTGGACAGGCTACCAAAATTCATGAAAATGTTTACCCTGTTTGAAGTCTCAAAACTCCCATACTGCCGCGGCCGCCTGGTTAGCTCAGTTGGGAAAGCGCCGGTCTGCTGAACGGAGGTTCTTAGGTTATGACTGTGGAGAAAGTGCTGCCTTTGCATTAATAACATCTGCAAACGGTTAGACTTGCTTGTCTTCTCGGATATTGAAGGAAGAAAAACCGTAGGTCCCGTCTCACAGCACTGTCCTTCATCTGGTTCTTGTGGGACGTAAAAGAACCCACACCGCTGTTCGAAAAGAGTGGGGGACGTGGACCTTGGTGGTGTGGTCAACCTCTACAGGGGGTGGAAGAGAATAAATAAATAAATAAAATAACACACACACCCACGGGTATATACCCGTTTAGGCGAACTCGACATGGAGATCATATCCGCTGCACCCTTAACGTTTAGGCAAGGCTCCGTACGGTAGGGTAGATTTTGTACAGAGTTTTCGGGTGAAAAATAAGCAAGAAAGCAAGCAGAGAAAGTAATGCAGAGTAACAGACGGCATTTAGTTGTGACGGAGGTATATAAGAGGGTGCCAATGGAGGTAACCAATTCTCAGTTAACTACTAGTTTTTTCGGCCATATATCAGTTAACTACTATTTTTTTGGCCAATCCTCAGTTAACTACTAATTTTGGTTAGCTACAGTGTATTAACTTTCACTTTCCTACAGCAAATGTTATTCGGTCTTAGCCCGAATTTTCTTTTCTTCAGCACGTCAATCACTTTTGGGGGTAGGCCCTACTAAAATCAAGGTATAAATTTACTTGAATTCACATAAACTCCGCCACTAGTACAATTTATAAGTAACTGAAAATATGGAAAAGATCATAATTATCTAACCGGACTAGCAAAAATGGGTAAGCGATAGCTGTTAAGACAGTACCGATTTTTGCTGTAAGTACAAATTAGATCCAAGTCTGATAACCATCATTATGACAACTGCCTCATAGATCCAGGCGCACCAGTGATGATCTCGTGCTGATCTTCCCGAACGGCTCATGCATTAGCCTGAATTTCATCCGATTACTTCGTTTCTGTTTGCCGGGTACTGCTCTGGTGCCTTTTGCACATATTAATATCAGTTAATGTGCCTTTGGGTTCTCAGCGGGACAGAAAAAAGTCAGAAAATAGCATTTCTGTTTGCAAAACTTTGTTGCTTTCATTAACATCAACGATTGTATTCAGTATAATTAATAGAATGTCACTTAACTTTTTAAACTGTTTTAAAACTTTTCATTTCTCAGTCAACTACTAATTTTTTGGCCAATTATCAGTTAACTACTGTTTTTTGGCCAAATATCAGCTATAACTTCTAACCCCACTTGCACCCTGATATAACCCTGATGATTCAGGGTTATATACTTGAGCTTCTGCCTGTAAACTTCGCGCGATCTCATAATGCGGTCCCTTTCTTCTTTTTACAAGGCACTCTTGGACATGTTCTTGAGTGTAGCAGCCCCGGGGGGGGGGGGGGGGGGTGGGGTACTCCGATAAATTACCTATACGGGTATGTGCCGCCCAAAGGGGTCGTGATTTTGAAGCTTCTGATTTAGAACGGGGTATCCATTTCAGGGGCGTTTTCTAGAACCGGGTATAATATTTCGAACGCACGAAAGCTCCACTTTTGTAAGCAGCCATTTGAAAGTATTCAAGGACAGATTGCTTTTAAAAATACGGTTCAATGCGTTAACAAGCAAACCGTTGTACTCTTGTTGCACCCTAGAACGGAGCATAAAAAATTGGCCCATTTCTAGAACGAGATATCCGTTTTAGGGCGAATTCTAGAACGGGGTATAAAAAATTGGCCCATTTCTAGAACGGGGTATCAATTTTAGGGGAAGCTTTTTCTAGAACGGGGTGCCAATTTGGAGTCACGGGCGGCACATACACACCCAAAAAATACCCAAGTGTCCCCCCCCCCGGGGTAGCAGCCCGCGTCGCAGACGTTATTTAACCTCAGTTAGTAACGAACTGACTTTACTTAACCAGAGTTTAGTTTCGTTTGTGGCGCAGGGTGTAGGGGCTTTTTTGCGATTGGGGGCGGCAGGATCGACAGGTATAGAATTATAAAGCCCACTGTACTGGATAGCATAAAAACGCAAGAGGAAGATGGCATTTTCGAGACTCTAATTAAAAAATTTTCTGGGGAGCATAGCCCCCAGACACCCCCATGGGGCACCTTCGGAGCTGACTAGCTAGCTAGCCACTTCCAAGCGTTCAGGCCCAGGTTGTTCAAAAGCTGAATAGCGCTATCCACCGGATAAATCACTATCCAGCAGATACGTATTACTGGAAACGATTGCGTTATACGCTGGATAGCGCTATCCAACGTTTGAACAACCGGGGCCAGATCGTGAGGACGGCGCTAAGAGATGTGAGCGGGAGAAACAGCCCGCTTGCGCCGCATTCCACTATCTGAACGCCTGAAAGAGGCTACACTCTAACTTTTCTTCCCGTGCGTACAGCCTTGTTCTCAGGTTCTCTCTCCTACCCGTCGTCTCTCTCGCTCGGTAGGGCCAGGGCGGATAAATGTCGTAGGGCGAACGAGGTTGTTCGTGCGTGCGTACACCTTCAAATCTCACACTACACCCCTGACTAGCCGTATCTTATCGCTTATGAAATCAATGCTCAAATGAAGGAAGAAGAGAAGCACAAATCATCGTAAAACTTGGACTAGAAGGGTTGGGCGGGGTGCATGTTCAAAACTTTTATTTCGGAACTGAGGGGTACAATTTTCATATGAATTTTTTTGTGTGTGTGTGGGGGGGGGGGAGGGAGGAAGTAAAGTTTTGATACAGCAAACTTTTCTGAAAACCCCCACCCCCATGGGACGTAATAAATGATCGGTCCCTTGCCCCCCCCCCCCCCCCAAGGTTTTTCACGCGGATTTTTCCTGTATAGACCTATTCGGCTAACTCAATGTTGTACCCAATTCAAACCCTTTGGGAATAAAACGTTTTGTTTCAGGAATTTCCATATCATTTAAATGTGAATGCCACATTATAATGCAAATACAATACACAAAGAATCTTATCGCCGGGAGATTTGAATTGGGTACAACATTAAGTTAGCCGAAGAGGTCTGTTACCTCTGGAAGCCAACTTTTGCCATTTTCAGTGCAACCCCTTTCAATCTTTGTAAGAAGTTTTAGGAGGGCTTATCAACAGAGGGGCTTGTATCCGAGGAATAACCGGAAGAAAAGAGGCACTTAGAAACAAGCTATAGGAATGCTGATATGCATTTACTGGTTTATAATTGGGCTTTTTAAAAACATATTATATGGCTACAATAGTATGTGCACTCTGACTGGATGTTTTCTTATAATGACCGGTCATTGCTCGCTTGGTGTCCAAGGCATACATGTATACAATCTGTGTTTAACTTGATAGTAGACATTCTTGTCGACATCCATGTTATAGTCAATTGACAGCTGTCAAAAACAGAATCCGCCGACCAGTCTCACCTAACTGTATTGCAGGCTCAAAGTGTACAACTCATCGAGGTCACGTGTTTGTTGGCTTTAATCGATTGCAGTCTCGGGTACATAATGAAAAGGCCGCGTAATAAAAAATAGCTGTTGTCGTCCGTTCAGTCATTACGGGAAAATCTCAGACCTAGGCCTTTACGTATTGACCTCGCTGTTACCCTGTAATGACCTCACTCTCAGTTAATAAGTAGTATATAATAACTCAATTCCATTTCAATACAAGATAGAGGGTGACTTACAACCTTATCCCCAGGGATTTTCTGTTCGAAAATAGGAGGAAAAAACCCTGGGAACGAGGTTGGGGGGCTTAAACCCAGGGGCTTATATTTAAATGTTATTTTTTTGTTTACAGGTAGATGGGCCTATAAACAAGGGAGGCTTATTCCTATCCTAGCAAACAACAACAACAAAAACAAAAACAAACAAACAAACCATGGGACGTCTATTCTATAAGAATTGGTCGAGGAGCTCTGTGCAGGCCATAACAAACAACACTTGATGGTGAATTCTAATAAGGTGATGAGATATGCACAAGATCCATTGCATGATAATAGAAAAATAAACACCAAAACAAACAGAATTTCCAAAGATACAAAAGTAATCAGCTTTAATTTACATAGACATACATGACATTGAGTTACGGTACCCATGTTACCTTGCTATGTTTGTTCTAAAAGCAGCTATTTGCATACCAGCGTATTTCACGCTTTTCACTACCAGCAAAAACAATCACCTGTTATTTTGACTGTTCAATTATAAATTGTAAATAATTATGTCAAGAATCTTACTATGTAAAATCTTGTTTATCCTTTTTACGTTCAGCTATCAAAATTAGAAGAGAAATCTTTCATGCTAACAGAGTGTATGTGCGGTAATGAAAGGAAGAGACATCACGTATCATAAACGGATTTTTTTGGTGCCTGATATAAGCTTGTTTTGCTTTATTATTTCTTTAATTTTGTTCCTAATGGTGAAAATCACAGTTACATTCTTTTAATAAAGACAATACTTGGAGAAAAGATTAAACTTTTACTCAATGTTTGATTTGTCTATTTATTTAAAGTTTGTAACAACTGAATCAAACTCTAAATCTCCCTTATCATTGGCCTGAATGGACTTTGTCCCCTCTAACTTCCTTGTTAAGGCATCTTTTACAGAACCATACACCATTCTCTTCTTCACAGGACATTCGTCACTTATCCTAAGAAAAAAAAAATAGGAAAAAAAGAAAGAAAATTTTCAAGAGGGGGGCCATGAACCTCATAGTAATAATTATTAGCATATACCAAACTAAAATTAAAAAATACTGTTTGTTCAGACAGACCTGGAGATCCTTGTAGACACATAACTGGACTTAATGAGCAAATCTAATTAGTCTCAAAGGGGCCAAGAAAAGATTTTAACAGCAGAAGGGAGGGACTTCACCTCAGATATAAAGTTTGTATGTGGGGTGGAGAAAGAGTATTTGGGGTAAGAAGAAGGATGGGAGGGGAGGGGAGGGAGAATTCAAACGATATCCCCAAAAGATTCATTTTTGCATACTTCAAGGTGTCTCAATTTCTTACAAGGCAATTTGAATCCTAGATAAAGGACAAAAATGACTACTTCACCCTTCGAAAATCAATAACACTTCTTAGAAAAGTCAAGATTAAACTGTTTACTACCATTAACTACTTGGGCCCCCGTGAAGCATGGCCTGATGGGCATGATGCATATATCAGCTACCCTCCGGGGAGTCCATCCAGGATGTTCTAATTGGGTTCAAACATGACAGGTTTTGCCATTAATCATTCAGAGTTTGAAGGGCCTTAGATGAATGTTCAAGTACAAAGTGGGTGACTGTTTGGCAGCTTGAAGCATCTGACCTAATTTGTGTTTGCTCAACAAACCATTCATTGAAAGTATTGTTTGACATGAAAAAAATGTTCTGCTGCTATATAAAGCTCTAGAGAATAATTCTTAAAAGCAAGTGAGCTGTTTCTGAATGAGAAATACTCCTGAAAATGAGGAAAAATTCTCTTGATCACTATCAAAAGAGACTGAAGCCGACAGCCGCTAACTGACACAAACGACTATCTCTAGCAAACAGAAGGGTTTCCCTATGTCAGCGATTTGTCTTTGATATGACTAGCAATCACAATAACCCCATATCATTCCTCACTCCCAAATCTGAAACAAGAACTGCCTCTTATAATTTAAGATCTGGTAGTGAAAGAACAATAAACAAATTAAAAAAACTAAGAGAGCCGACAAATTTTTTACATTTACCGGTAGATATTCTTAAACCAACTAGTACAATTGTATACTCCTAGCATAGTTATGTTGTATTTTTTAGATTGTATACATATCAGTTGTTCATTCAGTATTTTTTAACTGCAAGAAAGTGAAATAAACTTTTTATTATTATTATTATTATTATTTTCATTAATTCTTTCGTAAATCGCAGGTGGGAAATTTGAACTTTGGTTCACAATGTGTAACATTTGCTGCTCTTAATGGGTCTTCTTTGTTGGAAAATGTCAATATTTTTTATCTGACAGTGGAATTTTGACTGCAAGGATGCATTCTATTCCTGATAAATGAAAGTCATTCCTGAAAAATTGGTGAAGGGTGCTAATCAAATCCTTCCCTTATGCCAAAAAATAGGTGTTTGAGAAGCGCATGTGACTACTGCGGAAGAGTAAAATGAAAATGGTAGAATGGTGCTACATTTGCCATATCCTTATGTGAATATTCGTACAGCACCATACATTTGTTATGCATTGTTAAACACATTTGAATGCTTTAAAATGCATTGCACATTTCTCAATGATTGGTAATGCATTTGCAACATTTCCCATGAATGCATGCAATGTTGTCAAATAATGAAGAATGATTTTCCAACATTGTTCAATGCCTTTTTTTGCGCGACGATAGAAAAGATAGCAAAAGGTCAACGCAGGACACATCGTCACTCCAATGTCTTTTTTATAATGCGCTGCACACCTCCCCACACTCCCTCAGGAAGAGCGTTGCGTGACGACAGTAGACTGCAAAACATAAAGAAGAAGAGCTATTTATTTTCTTCTGGTTCGGTTGAAGAAGATTTCCCTAAGACTTCCTAAGACTTTTTATCTTTTGTGACATTGCATGTGAAGACTCACAAGACCAGAGAGATGATTGACAGGAACATCAGAACCTTGATCGCGACTGGATGTTGACAAATATTGTAACATATGAAGTTGTTCGCGTCGCTTGTCAGTCGCATAATTAGTTTGTTTACCCCCGAGAGAAACCTCTGCAGCAAACCATCTGTGGTTCTCGTTGTGCATGCACCAGATTGTTAATTTGTTACCACCGAGATAATGGTGTATACTTTCTCACCTGACAGAAATACAATGCTGTCAAAAATATTTCCGAGATTTACTCCTCTTACTTCTGGACAACCAAGCATGGATAATTTAATTGTTTATCCAAACTTTTTCTTGCTGTTTTGATGATATTCTCACAGCAAAAGACTATCTTAGAAATATCCTACTTGGAACATAAGAGATAAAATAAGAGATGCTAGTGGAGAGAGAAAATACTTAATTACAGCGAGTAATTTAATGGAGCTTACGTTTAGTAAGGACGTACTTTTGAAATGTTCTTTTAATTCTTTTTATACAGTATTATAGTATTGTTTGTTTAGATTTTTTCCCCTGGGGTGGGGGCTTTTTTGACACTTTTGATTGACCTTTCGTTTCCCACCCTGGGGAATTTGATCAAAAAATTTTTAAATTTGTCAAATCCCCACCCCTTGCCCGCACTCTCCCCCCCCCCCCCCCACGGGGTTTACATTGATAGGTGCATTACAAAGTCATTGATTCATAATGTAAAAAAGAAAACATGAACAAATTCCCGTGGCAGTAACTTACCAAGAAATCACACCCATTTTGTTCTCAACTCTTTCTCCTTTCTTAAACCAGAAGTCAAACACAACAAAACAAGGATCGTCAACGGTCAACGTATCCTTCATTGCCTCAAATTTTGTCTTTGACTCTTCAGGTGTTCTTTCCTGATATGGTCCCACTTCTTCTCTCTTGTCCGTGTTATCCTTCAGCCCAATTTCGGTTCCCGCAGTATTAAGTGCACAGCGGAAGTACACAACTTTCTTTTTTTGTTTGAAGTCATTACTGTAATATTCAACCACTTCATCACTGATTTTAATACCAGACATAGAAGACTGCAAAAGAATATTGTCCCATCTTAACAAATCAACAATAATAATAATAATAACAATCTTTAATAAGATAACTTTTGCACATAAAATATGGTTTTCAAAAAGGATCTCCTAAAATTAACAAAAAAATACAAAATACAGTCGACTCCCGATAACTCGAACCTTCAAGGGAAATCGAAAAAGGTTCGAGTTATCGGGAGTTCGAGTTATCAGGAGCTCGAAGAAAATAGCCGGGAGTAAGGAAAAAAACAGTTTTTACTGCACAGTGAGTATTCTAATCACATTTAATTGTAAAAATGTTGAGTGAAAATTGAAAGATACTTTTAGATTATAAATCAGAACGTAAAGTAACAAAACGTTGCCTAAATAGAGCATGCATTTTAATTTTTGAGAAGTACAGCTATTTCACGTTAGATTTGTCGCAAACAACATCAGCCTCCACTATCGATCCACTAGTAAACTATATGCCTACAACACGTCAATGGGAAATTCAAAATTTAATGTTTCGGAGGCAGTACACTCTTTTTTCCCGACTTTTTAAGGGCTCAAAACGTGGTTCGAGTTATCGAGGGTAAAATTATATAGAAATGATCTGAGGGGAAAAAAAATTACTTCGAGTTAGCGGGAGTTTCGAGTTATTGAGGGTTCGAGTTACCGAGGGTAAAATTACAGTAAATGTATGACGGAAATCCAGGGGAAATCGATTTTGGTTCGAGTTAGCGCGAGGTTCGAGTTGGCGAGGGTTCGAGTTATCGGGAGTCAACTGTACACACAATTAACGAAGACTCATTGTAATAGAGTATTGTTTAAAAAAATAAAACATTAAAGAACCTTACCATGTTGAAATGAATTTACTGCTACACTTGGTATATGCACTACCTGAAATAACATAATGGAACAAAAGTTAGTATATTAAAGATGAAACAACAACAACATGATATTAATTTGAGGAGGACTCGGAAAAAAAATCCGAGTCCCAGATGGGATTTGAACCCACGACCCTCCGTGATCTAGTCGGATGCTCTAACCACTTGAGCTACTGGAGACTCTATGGTGAGCAAGGGCCAATTTGTGGGTCTCGACTGGAACCGCATCACGCGGCTACACAGCCAAGTAATGATAGGCACACAAGAAGTGAAGAATTCACTAACAGCATCGCGCTGTCACCTTAAAGCATATCCAAGATGCGGCCAACCAACCTCAACAAAAGTTAACCCTTTAAGCCCCAGTAGCCACATACAAATTCTCCAAACTGATCTCCATACATTTCCTTAAAGAATTAGTTGAGAGAATTTGATAAAAGATCAAGGCATTTTTACTTGGGTGATCATTTTATTAATTCTCAGGACTTATCTGTTGACAGTGTATGGATATTGTTAGGAGAAAATTGATCTTGGTCACTATTGGCACTTAAAGGGTTAATAATGTTGTTGATGTTCCTTTCTGGGATTTGCCCTGGATTCTTTAAAAGATAATCCAGTCACATGTTATTTATAAGGTTATGACAGCAAAACATCTTAAGACGGAATCCACCAGGAAACTGAGTAATTTTAATTTTCAGTGGACAAAAACCTTGTACCAGAATAATTTAAAGGATATTGCATTCTTTTTTACATTTTTTAAGGGCTACATATGTAATTAGTCATCTGTAATAACACCAAAGAAAATTTCTCATAGGAGCCTGAGAAAATGAATGTCAAATTTCACAAAATTACATCTTACACATGAGATTTTCAGAATTTTACCTGTGTTTTCACAATTCTTGTGAAACTTGACATTCATTTTCTAGGACTCGCATGAAAAATTTTTGTTGGTGTTATTACAGACGACTAACACCATCTTCAGCCCTTGAAAAATGCAAAAAAGAATGTAATATGCTTTAAATCATTCTGGTACAAGGTTTTTGTACGCTGAATATTAAATTTACTCAATTTCCTAGTGGATTCCGTCTTAAACTGCTAGACAGTTTACCCCACCGACACCCTCATTTTACACTTTAAGTCCCAAAAGTGACCAAAACCAATTTTCTCCTTACAACGTCAACTGATACACAATCAAGAGCAAAGGTTAGGAGAATAAAATCATAAAAACGATCAACAAAAGGAAACTGATTTAATATTTTGTCAAATTCTCCCAACTTATCCTTTGAGGAGATATATGGAGATCAGTGTGAAGAATTTGTATGTGGATATTGGAGCTTTGAGCGTTAAAGTCTATCAGGACATCTTACAGTGGGTACACACAATCTTATACTATCAAAACTGACTGGTACCGAGAGCGTACTAGTCGGACATGTTCTCGATTACCCCAGCTTTTAACTAAATTTCGTCAAAATCTTTTAATCTTTTCTCAACCATGACTGGAACTGAGAAACTAAGGAAAGAAAACCAAGCATTACAAAAGTCCTCATCCATATTACGATTTTCATTTCATTTATTTGTAAACTGTAAACCTTCCTTAGTTAATGGCCTTAGTCTTTATTTCTTATATTTTGCACGCATTGTTCCGCCTCAAATAGCCTTGCTAGCTGCGGGCAATACTTTTGTAATTTTATTTGTTTATTAATAAAGTTTTGTTGTTATTGTTTGTTAAACTGACCTCAGCGCGAGAGATTTCTTGTTCATGCACCATCCTATTAAAATTGCCTTCTGTTCTTAACAACAGACTTCCTTACGATAACACTCAAATAATAATTAACAACAATATTTCTGGTTTATTATGCCCCAGTAGGTCACAGACTGTCCAATCAGGGTTTGCAAATTTTATTGATGAGTGGAGTCACTGTGACTTCCGCTTCACAAATTTTGGAGTCATTTTGGAATATTTGACGTCAAGTATCACAACAAAAAAAGCCATTTTCAGACTTTCCAGCACGTGGTCCTGGCATGTATACACTATCGTGAGGGATACACGAAGTACCTGTGGCAGTCCGCTGACCTGGAAAGCTCAGATCCATGATGGCGGTCGTCAAGTACACTTTGATCGTAATTTTCCCTTTTCCTGTTTCGTCGTGCAGTATAATTCTTTAATTTTGATGATTTAATTAAGGTTTACAACGTTTACAATTAATGTAAATTGTATTTGTTGCGAAAAAGGTAAATTTCTGGAGTCAAAGTAGGCTCGATTTCCGCCGTCTCCCGGGTCCGGTCTTTGATCCTCCCCGAAAAGAGACGGCTGGACGCGTGACCCGTTGACCTTGTCTGTGACGTAATTGAAAAATTGATAATTTAGGCGTCTCCGATGTCACTGGAAGTGAAACCGGTCTTCAAGTTTCTTATTTATTTGGCTCAAAATTGCATCAAGCTCTCCCTTACCCACCCAAATGACTTTCGAAATAGTTTTTCGGTACATTTCCATACATTGTGAAAAAGATTCTTTGGTACATTTCTGTACAGGGCGACATGTAGTTAATTTTCTCTGATCTTCGAATATTGGATTTCGTCTTCTGTGGGTCCCAACTGACTGATTCTCGGAAGCGGAACAAATTAAATGGAAAAGTTTCTGATTTACCAGACAGAATTTCCATCGTATTGAATGTTCCTCTGTCAAATATAAACATCGACAGTTACATCTAACGAACGCAGTTATCGACACCTAAAGCGTCTTGAAAAGATCCTTGAAGATGCAAAATCTCTCCAACCACAATCATTCACAACAAACAATCGAACAAAACGTTGTGTTCCTTCGGACTCTAGAATTTCGCCTGGTGTCTCCGCGTCGTCGAAATCGCTTCGCCATGCGATGGATCTTGGAAGGACAGGAAGGACTTTTTGTTTTGATGTGATAATTTCTGCGACAATCTTTGCCAGACGAAAATCTGCAGGCGGTAACATGATTGGCTTAAACTAACAAAGGAAAACGCACGCGTCCAGCCGCTCTTTCGGGGGATGAGTGCAGGCTCATTTTCCCAAACAGCGGCTGGTAATCGAGCCTAGAGTCAAAGTGGCTCCCTGTTTGTTACCGAAAATTTCTGGAGTCAAAGTGACTCCCTCCTTAACCTCTGGAGTGTCATCTGAACAATTTTGGCGTATTTGCGAACCCTGGTCCAACCATCCCGATTTTGTCAGGATTCTCCCAATTTTTTTTGAAAATCCCGAATCCTGAATCCCGACCAATCGAGATGGGAAAAATCCCGATTTTGACATCTGTTCTGATATTTTCAAATGAATTCTTATGATACTCATACAAGAACACCTAACAGAGTATGCTTACCTAAAATTGATGTCCAGAAAACTTAAAAAACGCAAGAAATATAAATAAATAAAATTGAGCACTTGTACACGAAGTCACGCAAATAAAAGTAACCAAAAAAAATAGCAATCAGTTTGCATGATTTAGCGAACATTTTAGACAAAATTGTCCTCTCAGAATACTGAAAATGGCTTTTCAGAGCCTCAAGATTTCAAAATTTTCTGGGGGAAAAAAACCTAGATCCCCCTAGCAGCTCACCCAATCAGCACTCAGGTGATTTGTCTGTGATTAAAAAATATCCCCAATTCTTAATATTCAAAAAGTTGGACAGTCTGAGGTCACTAATTTACGATCAATATATTAGGAACTGAGACTGGGCCTAAAGACTAAGAAATGGTTAGAATATATTCCAGGAATATTGACTGTTTACATTTGAGCTTTGTGACCATTTGTCTTTATGGAGTACAGTTGTTTCTGCAATGCATGATGGGGTGATTCTTGTTCTTAACACTTAACAAATTAATGAGGGGATTTCATTCCGTGTGCGATAACGTGGAAACTTGATGGTAAAGTATGTTTTACGTTAGAGAAGACTCATCAAGAAAAGGGCATGATTGTAACTTAAAACTGTTTTTGATTGTTTCTTGTACTAAAAAAAGTTCTTTGAGATGTTAAGCAGCTGGGCAAAGTCGCATTCGCAGCCGGTCAATTTGCCCGGTGCCTGGCCCTTAATGAAACCCTGCTCACAACAAACAATAACAACGAAAACCCGTGGAAACTTGAACTGTACATCTTCAACGACTAAAATCGTCATCTAATTTTGAGAGTATAAAGTGACTTGACCACTATTTCTTGTATTGGCAAATTTCATTGCTTGTTTGCTCCCTGAAATACCTCAAGATATTGCTTCTATCCCATCAATCCTAGAGCGCATGCAAAGATGGAAAGAATCCTGAATAAGGTCCATTGGTTTACACAGAGTTCCAATTCTCAATAAACCACTATGAATTCAGCTGTTACATAGAACAAAAATTTAACTATATTGCAAGGTTCGTTTTGAAGTTGTTTCAAAGAATACCAAAGTGGAACTCTTGCACTGCAGGGCTGTGCACTAGTTAGCAGTGTCTCATGGCCCCTGAAAACTTCCTTTTTCCCTTTGGGAGGTGAGAGGTCTTAGTTGTTGCATTTTTACGATTATATGCTGGGTACCCTGGAAAGTACAGTTGTTCAGAGTCTGCTTAAATTGTTCCAAATCCTGTTCAGGGCTTGGGCGCCCGAATCCGGGCGCCCAGCAATAATTATTATTCTTCTCGAAGTACGTACAGGCTTGCAAAGACCAACTTATTCAGGATTATTAACCTTGCAAACTACGTGGTCTAATTTTGACAAGGGCAAAAGACGGCAAAACTCTCGTGTTAGGTGGGTGTTCATTTGAAGAGTGGGTTTTTATCAGATCAATACAAGCACACATCGGAAACCAATAAAATCGCAACAGCCGTAGGACAACAAGAATCCTCTTACGTGAATCGAAGAATGACTTGAAAATTGAACTGTTGGTTCGACAATAGTGTGTTAAGAAAGGCTCAGCTAAATTCCTAACTTACATTAACCACTTCAACTGTTTTCAACTTAAAATGGATTTCTTACTGTTACATTCAACGACAATTTTGTCGGGATTCATTCGATTAAAAGAGGGGAAGGCGACTTTTGATGACTTTGATCAAAGTGGGCCCTCATACCACTGGCAAAGACGACAATGAAATTAAACAACTCACATTTCTCCGTCCAGAAAGATAAACTTTGTGGAAATCAGGGCCCCTTACTTCCTAAACAGTGTTGAAACGCGTGTAGCATTGTGTCGAATACGCCCAGCTACAAAATCATGCATGGGGATTATATATTGAGCGGGTGTTGTTTCCATCGGTTCTCAAATCATTGCCAACGAACTATCGAATAAGGAGTATACTACTCCTACTCAGGACGTAACTAAACAAATTCCAATAAACTTTTACCTGTTGAAAATGATGCTTGAAGCAGAATCTTCTCTTCGAAGTCGTACTGAAAGCGTTATGAGCTAAGGAAAGGAGTGGAACCACAGGTTGACCATATATGGCCAATAATCCCTGCCGTCTCTATCAGGCCATATAAGGGTAGGTTTTTTGACTGTCCATCATCTTGCGCAAAAGGACACTGCGTTGCCTTTGGATGTACACGCGCGTGTCCACGCGCAATGGATATAAGCCCGGGATATAATCATCTCATATCCAACAAGCGCGAGTGGAATAATTGTTTTATTAAAAACGCCCAAAAAATATTGAGAATTCTTCCCGACTGTATTTGTAAAAATAACCGATTTTCAACTTGTTCAGTTTATACCATATTTGGAGAGCATGGGAATGGCTCATGTACCATGATGGCTAAGCAAATCAGAGCTTTAGAATCGCATTATCCAATAATTCAGTTTTTATAAAAAAATATATATATATATTCATATACCCCACGTAAGAGGAAGGAGACTGAAAACCCGGGTTTACATGACTCGACTAGCATTATGGGCTAGGCTTAGTAACCACCCATAACTACTTTACACGCTGGTCACACGACAAAAGTTTCTGTATTTGGGTTACCGCTGTTTTTCTTGTGGGTGCCTTAAGAACTACAGTCGACTCCCAAAAATACTCGAACGACCCTACCTCGCTATTAAACTCGCATCAAAATCGATTTCCCCTTGATTTACTTCATAGATTTAATGTAATTTTACCCTCGGTAACTCGAAATTTTTGTTTCCAGTCCCTTCAGTTTGGTTCATGATCGACCATGCCTTTTATTAGGCGGGTGACAAGTAAAAAATGGTGTATTGCTGTCCACTGAAACATTGAATTTAATATTAATATATCGTGTATTCTTTGTCTTTACTTTTTTGTCAGTTCAGTTCAAATACAGTGGGCGGGGGAGGGGGAACTGCATACTTTCTCTGCCTTCATAAACAACGTAAAACGGCGCACCAAGCACTTTGCTTGATCAGTCCTTGCAGCTGTCTCTATTTTTGACAACACTAATACTTCGGAGAAAAAAAAGTGTTTGGACGCTTTTGCGACCTGATATACAGCAAAACCTGCGTATAAGAACCAACTGTTTTGAAGTCTGGAAAAAAAGGTTCTTGTATTTTGCGGTACTTTTTAGTAATTTAGGCAAAGCAGGTTCTTAATCAGGTTCTTAATTTCTTTGAATGATGTATAGTTATTGCATGACTACAAGAAAAATAAAGAAACTTGAGTTTGGTCCTTGAATATATACACCTTATTCGATGGTTTAGCATATAATACGTGCCGATATTTTGCGAGTTGCGTGGTATTTTTCCGAGCCCCGCAGGGGCGAGGAAACATACGAGCAATGAGCAAAATGTCCGCTCGTATCACATGCTAAACCATCGAATAAGAGGTTTATTATTCCACTACAAAAAAAAATTATCTGGCAATTGGCTTCTATTTTTTTGGTAAGAGTATTCAGAGACATCCTGATTATGTCTGTGAGAATGACGTTAACAATTAGCAAAATGTTCGCGCGTATTATATGCCAAACCATTGAATGAGAGGTTAATTATTTTACTGCTAAAGAAAAATGGTATTTTGGCTTCTATTTTCTAATGAGAGTATCCAAAACATCTTGATTCTGTCAGCCACAGTTGCTCCTTTTGCATCCGCCAGTATTCGCCCTGTTGTAAACCGGTTAAACCAGGACACTACGGTGTATTACGGCCTCGTATTTTGCTTGTCCTCTTGACCTTATATGGTAAAATGACATAATAGTGGAATAATAAAGAGTATTTATTCACAACTTTACATTGCAAACCTCCTTTATGCAAAACCCATGAAGACAATTCAAGTCTCGATATACTAGTAATGCATGGTTCAACTTAGATCTGTTACCATGCCTCCTGGGCATACTCCGGGAATATGCATGATTTTTTGTTTCTTGGTGGTCTATTCCCCACCCCTGAGCGCGCAAAAAGAAACACTTTCCTACACCCGAGCTCCTGATCGACCTTATATACGTCTTTTTCGGGTACATCTTTTTGAGATCAATAATTGATTTCCGTAAACGAGACATTTTCATAACTTTTATAAACGTTTTGTAGAGTTTATTTAGAGAAGGATGATACGTGTATAATGTGGGTAAAGCATGTACAATAAACTTGAAAACGAAAAAGCGCGAAGAAAAAACTCCCAAGGGCTTACTTGATATGATCGAACACTTCATAAGAACACTGGACTGAATCTCTGTTTATCTATATATATTAAAAGTCTAGTATACAGTCTATTTATGTTGTCTTTTTATTAAACAAGCCTGAAGAAATATTTCTTCGTTTCTTTTGCAAAAAAAAGAAAAAAGAAAAAAGAATCATTCGAGTACTTATCAAACCCACATTCGTTTGAAATTTTGAAACATACCTTCAAATACAGACTTTAATCTTGACAGGTTATTCCTTTCCAACTACTCTTCGACAAATTCCTGCGTTTTCCCTTAAAATTATGTAGTCTTTAAGTCCGCAGCCATCATGCAAACCGCGCAAGAGATGACATGTACTTCGCAATATTTTTGATTTGCCCCACCCCCGTACCTCCGGGACAGGACCGCTTTAAGCAATTCCCCACCCCCCGGGCCCGAAAATCTGGACTTGTCCCGGACGTTGCCCGGGGAAATGGTAACAGGTCAAACTGAACCACGCATAAATGAATCTCGCTAGAAAATCATGCCCTTTTCGCCCTAGTAGATATTTACACTATTGATATAATAGTAAATGAATCTAGCTGGAACGTCATGACCTTGTAACTAAAGAAATTTCAAGAAACTTTTACCTGTTTAAATGATGCTTACTGCCAAATCCTCCCTTCGTAATCGTACTTTATGTGGTAAGGCAAGGTGAAACGCGAGCAAAAGGTATTAAATGGAATGGATGGAATCGCACGATATATGGCCAATAATCCCACAGGCAACCCAAACTGATTTAGCATACAATAGAGCCAGGCGCCCATCCTGATAGAGCCTATTGCAATAGTTTGCTTTCGGAAAATTTTGCTCACAGGAACTGAAAGAGCATATTGAAATTAAGTTTACCAGTAAATTTTCGGTTGCTTCTGTAGGTACCGATGCACAGATTACTGACAACAAAAGAAACGATACAACCAAACAATAATGCACCCAGGAGAAATCTATCGTTTGGTCCCTTTGATTCTTTTGTGATGGCGGTACCTGCAAAAGACCCAAATTCTCAGCCGTATACATGTATCTCAAAAGTAGCGATTTCAACGGCCACTAGAAATTAGAAGAATCAGGAACCCATCATTTATGGGCTCCTGGAAGGATTTGTTAGCCTGCGAAAACAGCATATCTCTTCGCCCTCGGCCGTAAGGGAGGTTTTAGCATGTTCTATGTTTTCAGATAGTAGAGATGACGCGAAAGTGAAAGGCACGCGAAAATATGAGCTCCTTATTTTCGTTGGAGAATTCCCTTTACAACAATCAGTTACTAAATCATCAAAATAGGAATTAATAAGATAAACGTCAAATTAAATATATTTTGATGTTTACAAAGTTTCAAAATCTAAAAAAATAGCTTTACACATTGCTGTTTTACAGCGTCGGTGAACAAAATGTATTACCGTACTAAAGTTGTTGCCTCCTATATCAAAGACAAAATTTTCTGACTCAATATGTACAAAGCTATTTTCAAGTTTCAAAAGGCACCATACACCCTGTTCAGTGCATGGTAAGGTGATTTTTACTTCAATAATTGAGTAATTATGGCTGCCTCAAATCTCGTCATCATATCATATTCAGTGTTAAATATAAATGGTTTTTATCTTACATTTTATGTTGCACAGATTGTATACCACAAGATTACATCAACTAATATCAAGTTAGGTCTGGTGATAGATGGACAAACTGTCTTATTTTTTCCAACAGTTAGAGGAGCTGTGTCAAGAAATTTACCAAAAATCAAACAGTGAGAACTACTACCAAAGTGAGTGAAACATTAAAATTCCCGCTCAAAACGTTAAAAAAAGGAATAAACAACACAAAAAATGCAAAAAGAAACAGAAATGGATAAACTTGAGGAAGATTGAAACGGATGGCAGTTGCGGTTTTTTAAAACTTTTTAGCCGAACAGTTTTAAATGTTCAATTTTGGAGCGTTTGAGATAATGCTTGGGAAACATATTTGTTAGGCACGAAGCTGTGATTCTCTCGTTCACCCAAGGAGTAATTTCTCCAGTTCCATAGCGAATAAGGACGCACAATCGGCATTTTAAATAAGGAGCGAAAATGAAAAAATGACACAACTCCTTCAACACAACCCCTTTAACATTAGGTCGCTGACGACTTTTAATCCCAACTCTAATCTCGTTTCACCCTCCGGTTTGAAACTTGTAGGCCGAAAAACCAACCTGGCACCTTTATCTATGTATTAACATTATGTCTACATTTTATTCCTTCTGTTGTTGACATCCGTGATGTGGGTTGGACTTGACCGCTGGTTTCAAACTGTCCGCTGGTTCAACGGTTTTCACAGCCTGAATATCGCTGCATGTAAAGTAATCCGGATTCCGTAAAACGTGGAAAATTATTGCTTGTGGAGACCGGAAACCTGGGTTTTGGAATCCGAAATACAGCTCAAGGAATCCGGAATCCCCCTTACAATTGGAATCCAGAATCCAAGTTCCACTGACATGGATCCGGAATCCACAGCGCAGAGTTCAGAAGCTGAACCCAAGACAGCGGGTGGTGGGGGGCGACTGAATTACCCCGAATAATTTAATACCCCTCGTATCATCTCTTGGATGACTTTTTTCCCGAGGGAGGTCTGGGTGATTTTGATGTTGGCGTCGAAGGCCTCATTGGATACTGAGCAAGAACAGTCTTTCGAGGCGACTTCGCGGTAGATTTTTTCTTTCCCTCTTCTTTTTTCCCCGCTGGTTTGGCCGATTCTGGTTGAAGCAAGCTCTTAATTTCATCGCTTTCCTGTCCTGAGCCGGCTACAACAGCCAAACATCTCGCAAGGTTCGTTTGTTCCAAGTCCTTTTTAGAGAGAAGCTGCATAATGTCACGACCATCGTCCAGGGGGTTTAGCCAAGTGGATTTACGAACATCAGCCAGATTCATTTTCGTACCTTTTGGAACATAAATCTGAAATAGCACTTCTACTGCTTCAGCTTTTGTGAGATTTCGGCCCTTCGCAGACACTAAGGAGAAACAAAAAGTCAACGTTATGCTACTGGACCTCAAGCACCTCCTTTTGTGTTCGAAGTCAATCGAGCAAAAACTGCAAGAGAAGAAAATGGCCACAAAGGGCATTTGACTATACGATACTTCCGTCGCCTTAAAATGTGAAACTGGGAGGTTTTAAATCGTAGTCATACATTGGCGGCAAAGAAATGTACTAAGAAGTGTGATGCACGTGCAGAATTGTCGTTTTGTCCATTACGAGTTTAGGTCGCGCACACAAGCAACGAAGACCACAACGACAACAAGAATATAAAATAAAAAAGTGGGTTATGTTCTCGTTTATCGTCACAGTCGTCGTTGCTTAAGCTTTTCATATCCTCCGCGACCTTAACTCCTCAGTTTTTTGTAGAGTAGTAAACATCATCCACTATTAAACACTTCAAACTATGATCACGTGACTTACTCTTAGTGACGAGCTCTATGGCATCATCGATTTCTTTCTGTGAAGGTACATGTCCAACAGACTCGAAGAACTTTTTGATGTCTTTATACTCCAGGACACCACCAGTGGCAAACTTATCAAATGCCACTTCATACTCTGAAACGTACGAAACTCGTATGTTAACAAAGGAAAAGACAAACTTAATAAGCGAAATCAATTACACCAACGATTCAAACAAATACTTCGAATTACACACACAAAACCATCAGGGGTGGTTACCATTTTCACACATGTCCCACCCGGGTGGAAATCTTGTGCATAAGCATAAAACGATAAAAATTTGACGTGGTGGGAGAACGACCTGCTACAAAGTATATCCAGATCAACTGAACAGACTAAAAAGAGTAGAAAAATTGCATCACCTCAAATCGTAAAACGGAATAGCACTAGCTTTCGTCGCAAGCGTTTCCGATCCACTTACTGCGCGAAAGTTGGAGCTAGGGCAAAAAACGCTCTCGTCTCAACTTTCTCAACGAACTGGCGCGGGAAACGCTTGCAGCACAGACTGTAGGGAAGGAAAACCATTTGATTTTCCAACTGGAATTTTCGGTTTTCTCATGTAAATTGTAAGTGCTCCAGGTTGATATTTTAAATCTCCTGGAACAGTTTCGCATCAGAGCTGAAACGTGTATACGTACTATTTAAGCGTTCCACATACTCCATCAACTCGTTAAACTGTAGAGCGGTGCTTGGCTCTTTGACTCCATAACGCTTCTGTATTCGGTAGAGTAGGGCCTGATAACCTTTGATAAACTTGTTGTAGTCAAGCGTCCGCTTCAGAGCCTGTTGACAAACAAGTTAATTCAGTTATTAATCAGTTAGTCATGTTTGAGGAAAGCGGTGAAAAACTATTTCATTCCCCTTTTACTGCAAGACAGATTTACGGTGAGATGACTCGTCGCTAGCCTGAGTAAACAGACGACATTTTGCCACGCCACCACTAGTTTCCCCGCGAAATGATGTCTGAGGAACGAGGGCAGAAATTCCATACTGGTGACGTGTCACTATCCATATCTATGTACTGCTTCTGGTTGGTCGTGCCGCTTGTGAATTTTGCTTTAACCATTTCAAATAAAACCTCTTTGGTTGAACTCTTGCACAGTACTATTTGTTTCAGAAGATTTTACAAATTGAAATTTGGAAGTCCTCAGTAGCTCAGAGGTTAGAGCATCCGATCTAGAACACGGCGGGTCGTGGGTTCGAATCCCATCTGGGGCTCAGATTTATGAAATTTCGAATCTTTTAATAATTTTCACTTTGGCAATTGTTAGGAGTGATAGATTTCATGTTAGACGATCAAGGAAGGGCTGCCCGAAGCAGTTTTCATTTCATACTGACCAGATCTTATTCAAAACTCTACAGGGTAACTGTTTATACATAGTTTTGCCATGCACCCAGGAGAAAGGTATTGAAATATACCTACGATATTTTTGACCGGAAAAAAAGGAAGCAACCACCATTAACCCGCCCTTCGTTCTATTCCGACCAATAACATTGTTGTTACCTTAGCCTTTGACTTCTCCAGCATTCGACGAACAAACCATCCTCGGAAGTATCTGAAGAGGGCAAAATAGGAATAAATATCGTAAAATATCTGCACCATGAGTTGGAAGTCGCCTCTTTAGATACGAGAAGGCAACCGGAGCTGAAATGCGCCCCGCAATTGTTCCTGGAATCGTTACTGGGGACGCGCTGGTCAGCTACTGGCTGAATTTTCCCCCCTGTCCCTAGTGACAGTCCCAGAACTCCTTGCGAAAGTTAACTCGACCCAGTTTCCCTCTCGCTTCTAAAGTGGAGAATAAGCCATTTCCGGGTTCAGCTAGGCCTCTGTATCAAAACGAGGTTAAGTGCCCAGCCTTTGATATGGAAATGATTTTTCATACTCATGCAAATAAAACTCATTTTCACAAGAAAGGCTGTGCACTTGGCCTCATTTTGAAAGTGAGTGTTTTTGGAACTCGGAAGTGGCCTATTTGGCAGCTTC